>CM052211.1:2837790-2878558 GCA_028454225.1 Lasioglossum leucozonium | reverse complement strand
TCCTCTCGGTGACGAACTGCACAGCTGATCTCAGGTATACGGCAGTATACCTGAGATCAGCTGTGCAGTTCGTCACCGAGAGGACCAGTTACCCTCACTTCGAAGTAACAAATGGATTGACGGCTGAATTATGTGAGTTTTTACAATAATTAATTCAATCGATTTCTGCTCTGTTTCGCTTGTTCATTTCTTCGTCGCGGCGGACCGCCGCGCTGGCAGTAGGAGATACAGCTGGCGCGCCAGACAGTTCGCATGTAGCTCGCGCTCTGATTGGTCCGTGTTTTTCGTTAATAACTCCCAAACGAAGCCCCAACTGACATTTTGCAAAAGGAAAATGTCGTTTCAAATGACCTCAGGAACCTCCCATTTCCGGGAGTTGAGGGAGTTTTGAGACACCCTGTATACTAATGGGATACAATGATTGTTGGGGGTGTGCTATGGTGGGGGCGCGAGCAATGGTCAAGGGCGAGACCGGAGATGCGACGGTAATGGTTGACGCACGTGGGGTTGTTTTACGATGGGGCAAAGGCCCGCAGACTGGGACCCTGCAGATGCATGTTTATTGTCCGCTGCTTGTATTAAAAATAGTTATCGGAGTCTTGGCCATGATGGTGCCTCGGCCTTCTGAGTCAACAGACACTGTGCGTGGAAAGAGGGGTTTTTCGAAAATTCCGTCTTCACCAAGTGTGTTGGCTCGACCGTTGCAAAGTCCTCGACGGTGATGTCCAGATGTGGTGTTTTGAGGTTAAGAAATTTTCTCGTTGTTCTCGAAGAATAGAAAATTTCTCGCCTCGTTTCAACGGTGTTTCGTTGTAGCTATCGTGACGTGTTGCCTTTGGAACTAGCCATATACGTTCTTATTAAACAGTTTTCAATATCAGCACAGGGGATTAACATTTATCTACCCGATATTCGAAAATTTCAAATCCTTGTACAGCGATCCGGAATAAGAGAAAAAGCATTCTGCTCCCGAGAAACGACACCGACTCTGCCCGGATCCAATGAAATGAAAAAAGAAAAATCGTAAAGTTGCTCAGCTGGGTTCTGCGAGATAACGGTTGATAGACAATCAGGCTCGTGGGACTCGCGTCGACGGAACGACGGTAGGGCGTTACACCTGGCGGGAGCTTAATCAGGGGAACTGGTTCGAGGAATCGGGTAACGTGAAATCAAAGGGGACTTCGACCGTAGAGAATCCTTTTTTCGAAGATCCAATCTTCCGCTTCCGACTGACGAAGTCCGAGATACACGAGCTTCGCGATCGCGATCACGCGCGCCCTCGAGGAAGCGTTTCACGTTCCCCTAGATGTTCCGGGAACGCGATGACAAATGGAAAAAGAGGATCCCGCCTCGTTCGCTTCCTCGAGCAGCCGATCGGTTGACGGAGATTTAAACTTGGATGTATGTGCTCCACTTTTTACGAATCCCATGACGGTAATTGCCGTCCGGCCGGGTAGATCGAGTGGCCACGGTGTGATTTACTGTGCCCGTGGGATTCCGATGTCGTATCTTGGTTCGTTGCGAACCGAGCCACTTCCTCGGGCTTTGATGTGCCGTCCCGCACCCTCCACCGCTGCCCCCGGCACCGTGACTGGACCGGATGCTGACTAGGGACTCGATCTCTGGACCGCCGGGTGTACCGTGCCCTCTGTAAGCACGTTATCAGCGTCCGACAGAGCGAACACTGGCCGGACTGCTGCTGGCTTTTTCTACTGTGATTCACTTCGCCCCTCTGTCACATGCTCGGACTCGTTTCAACTTTATCGATGCCACCAGAATTCACTACGTCGGAACTCCGTTGAACGTTCGGCTAATCAAGAACCGGTCCAGGACTCGGTTCGGAAGATCCCCGAAGCGACGAGGACCTAATTCAGGTCTAATCTTGGGCATGATGAGAAATTAATGTGGTGGAACGCGAAGTTCGGCTTGGTCTAGTTCGGGGCTAACATTCGGCAAGTTGGGAGCTTCGGCTAAGTGTAATTTTAGGAATAACACCGATCTAACCGGGCGAACACACAAGCCTAATCGAAACTCGACCCATATCTAATTCAAATCTAATCTAGTCCCATGAAGATCTGGACTAGGCTCGGACGAGGTGTTTGTCCAGAATCAATACCTGCGCGGCCAGTAATTGACTTAACCGCCGTCCCTTTAGTGGATTGTACCAACATACACCACCACCGCCGATCTATTAACAATAACTAGATCACGCATGTTAGCGCCAATATGTTTTAAGCCGAGTCAAGGACGGATGCCGAGACAACCCTTAGGCTCGGTAGGGTTTATGGTAGGGTCTTCGCCTACGTGAGGCCCTGAATGAAGAAGAGTGATATAAAACAGAACCGTCGATGGGCGACGGCAGGCGACCACGTTGGGTCTCCCGCCATCAACCGTCGAGGGGACGTTTTATTACAAACAGATGAGCGAAAGTTTAGAGAGGCAGAAGCCTAACTTTTCCTCGCTTAAAAAAATAGGGACCTTGGGCCTCGAGGATCTGGCCACGGAGTGGGGAAGGCGAGGGTGCCTTCTGGTAAGAGGACTGTGATTGACCGCTCAGCACTTGCCAAGTCTCCTCACCCTTAAGAAAAAATTTCTAACATGCAAATACGGCCTTTCTGCAAATTTCCAACCTGTGCCGGACTTCCGCTTAAAAATCTACCGAGTCGAAATGCCGGAAGATCGGGATCCGGAGTACGGGACCGACCCGTATGCGACGCAGCGTTTGCACGAATAATCGGAAGACGAGCAATTCGGTGTTGCGGTCCGCAAAGGTATTAACACGTCAGAGTCGCGTCATTGTGAATGGTCCCGCGCCGGCAAGACGCTAATCGTTCGGAATTGGTCTGGTTCGAGACGGCAGGACGCGACCGCGGCTTCCACAACGCCGTCATTGTGTGCGTTTAATTAAGCACAGCTGTTTTGACACCGGAACAGATAGTTCCTGCGGCTTGCTATTCGAAGGCGGTTGATTTAACTGTAACATCTGCCGCATGTGCCGCGTAACGCGCCGCCGATCCTGTCTGCTCCTCGTTGATTTAAAGTGCGCGCCACCGCGGTGCGCGGCTGCAAATGAAATTTCACCGCGGCACGAGAAAAATTCACGGCTACCCGCTGCCTTCATATTTCCACCGTCGCGCAGTGCCGTCGGCCAAGCAGGCAAAAATTTTCAAAATCAATATTTTTTAAATATACATCTGTTGGAGTTTGAGAAATAAACACACTTTATGTAACTAAAATATAACCGTTTATTCTGACTGTGGCTTGTATTAAAGAAGTGACTGTATTTAATTCTGTATAAAATCTCTGTTAGCCTGCTGCTCTTCCTTTTTGGTGGCTGTCGATGGCTAGGCCTTATACAGGGTGTTTAGCTACAGGTGGGAGAAATTTTAAAGGGTGGTTCTCGACGATAATATAAGACGAAAATGAAGAATAAAAAAATTTCGATTTCGGCTTCGTTATTTAGTTATTAGCAATTAAAAATCCGCCTAAAATGCTGCAAAACTTCTGACAAAAGTGTACGTTGCATACGTCACACACGCGCGCGACAGTCTCGTATCAAGTGACAAACGCACGCATACCTTGGTTCTCATTTGGGGCCCCAGCGAGGTGAAAATGTTTAATGTATCGTTGAACGACATTAAAACCTACTCGTTAAAATCCACAAGGGCATTTCTAATATCCGCCCTATGGAATTTTTAAAAACACCGTTTATTCTTGAACACTCGCTAGAAAAGGAAAATAATTTCATCCGAATTCTATCCGAAAAACAAAATTCTGGCCTCAATATCGAACGTCATTTTTCTCGTCCTCGCCATCCCCGTGAACCCCCGGGCTACTGTTTTCAAAGGAATTGTGAAAAGATGATAGTCGATTCATCTCCGATCATGTATTGCAATTATTTTTTAGCATCGTTAACTTCTGTCTTGTGCATAACTCGCGTAATAATCGTAGCTGTTTTGAAAGTTCCCGCGGCCGTCCGCTCTAATAATCAAGAAAGTTGCGCGGGTGCAGTCTCGCGATGCACGTGTCAACGTGCGAGATGCTTGCACACGATCCCGCAAACTTTCAACTTAGCCGGCGGAGTTTCCAACGGGAGCGAAAGCCGCGGCAAGAAAAAAGACAAAGCGCGAACGAGCAACAACGGGTGAGGAGGGGAGTGGGGGGGTATGAAAAAAAAACGAGAGAGAGACAGAAAATAAAGAAAAGGGACGCGCGCCGCCGTGTCGAAACCGGTGTCGGTTGTTCCCCGGCGCGGCGCAGCGTTAGAACAGGAAACCAGCGGGTCGCCGGCGATACGAACAGCGGAGGTGGAGGTGGAGGGGAGATATTCTACCGTGTAACAAAGAAACTTCAGCTTGAATAAAAATGTACACGAGAAAGACAACTCCTTTTTCTCCGTCTAGCCTCCGCCGCTCGGCATTTCGTTCGCCGACTGCGTCGAACTGCATTTAGTCGGTTGATAAACGTTGGATCGAATGCAATTTTAACGGCGTCGCTTCGCCGAATTTATTTCAGTTAACTGTACACCACTTTTTCATCGGCCCTACAATTTCTTTTCTCTGCGTCTTACGTTTCCGGTCCCTGTAATGTCTACGCCCTAAAAATTTTTTCATGATCATCGAGACGTTCTCGGGATCCCTGGAATTTCCCCCGAGTACAGCAACCCTTCGTAATGTAACCGTTAACTCCGCGCCAGCAACGCTGTATCCATTAACGACGCTGATGAATTTAATATATAAATTTAATTACCGTAAGCTTGAACAAAGTTCGAGCTCAAGTTTCCGGGAACCAGGAGCTACGTCTACATCCGAATGTTTCCGGCTGTTTCGCCGCGGTGTTTCCATTACAACAAGGCGGGAAATTTTGAAATCCGCGTCGATGCACCGGCGGCTCGTAAATTCGGTCGAATCTTCCGGCGCGTCGCGGCAAGTTTGTCCCTTGTTACGGCTGGGAACTACGCTAATTAATGCTAAATGTGATCTATGCGCCTCGTAATATCCCGGGCAAAACTTTTCCCCGGCTCGCGAACGCGCTCGCAGCCGCGACCGCGGAAAACATTGCGGAATTACGGCGGGTTAAAGAGACGCTAATTTAAATGAACTACTGTAGTGCGGCCCGGTCGGGGAAAAAAGGAGGCGGACTCGGACTTGTTTTGCTCGGCTCTTTCCCACCCCCTCCACTCCGCCCTCCACCCTCTCGCGCCCTTTCAATTTAATCACCGCTTTAATTCGACCAGTGGCAACTCCGTGTTCCGCGTGTTAATGCACTCCGCCACCCCACCCCTTGTTGCACGCTCTCGCGGCATCGAATTGTTTCGAAAGGGACGCAAAACGCTATTGTCTTGTGCCTATAGCGCGTCGCTACCTTTTCCAATTCCCGTCTCGAAATATAAGGAAATTGCCGTCGCGTCGGTCGGTCAACAACCCCTCGTCGAGCAAAACGTGGAAGAAAATGTTCCTATCTCTGGAGAAAAGAATCTTTCGTTTCCCAAAAAATTGTGTAACAGTAGTTTGGCGGCGCCTTAGACGCTGGGATACTACAAGGCAGTTGAGGACGGTATATATAAGAATCGGGGATGGACCAAGTACTAGCGGGAAACGTTGACCGTTTTGTCCCTCTGTTGGCGGGTGTAGGAGGCAGCCGCCACAGTAGTAGCAATAGTTCAGTAGCAGGGCCTAAACAAATTCGAGCTCCGAAAAAGAAGGAGCGGCCCGGTGGAAAGGGTGGCGGCGCGGGGGTTGAAATCTTCCAAAAGCTCCTTTTAAGTTCGCCCCTCCGTTTCGTAGAGCCGAGTGGCCGTCTGAAGCGTCGGCTGATTAAAAGCCTCGCGTCAAATTAAATACAGGAATTCCGTCCTCCAGCCGGTCGGGTCACCGAGCTCGCAGGAGCCGGCGCGCGGACCAATTGAATGAGGATCAGAGAGGAGGGTTGGCCAGGAGGCGCGCGATGCTCGCGTGAAAGGACCCCCGCGCGGATTAACTCGCGTGAAAATATTACGGTAATTTGCTTGCCGATTGTTCGACGGGTTACTGCGGATTTTTCGACCCCTCACCCGCCTGGCCGAGCTCTTCAACCCCTCGCCGGGACTGTGTAATTTCCCGCGCGTCCCACCCTTCCTTTCAACGGGACGGTCGCGGATCAAATTTATTGGATCCGGCTGTGAAGTATACCTTAATTTCGCCGGACGCCGTCCTTAGCCTGGACAATCGCGATAATTGCTAATTGGACCTGTCCTCTGGAGATCGCGCAACCAGCCCGATGAAAGTTCGATTCGTATTTTCGACGATACTGATTTTTATCTTCTGTTTGTTCGGGACGTTTCCAATATTGTCTCGTTCATCAAAATATCAACGGTTGCACGAACTCTTACACTATTCGAACTGAAGGAACAAATTAAATGCAACCCTCTTCATCCTAATTGTATTATTATAATTTAAAAATCTACAGATTCCGTTGCAGAGACGCGGTCTGCAGAAAATTAATTGGAAACTTCACATTCTGCAAGGCACAGAAATTCCCCATTGTACTCTAGCTCAATACATTCCTCCGAACGGCTCAATTGCAACAGCGTGCAATGATAATTTTTTTTTCACAGAGAGACTGAAAAATTAAATTCCCGTGTAATCAGCTGCAAGATCAGACACGAGGTTATTCGTACGTGCGATGTTTTCCCCGGTGAACGTTAAAGAATGCGTTAAATTGACTGGCACGGGTTTAACAGAGAATCAATTCGATGCAATAGTTTTTTCCCGAGAGCTTGGCGTGGGCGTTCTGCTAACGTGAATCACGCTTTCCACAGCCTCTTCTCGTTCGTAGAGTGAGAGAAAGAGAGAGAGAGAGAGAGACTATGAACAATCGAGCAGAGGCAGCAGAGACAATAAGACGACGCGTACAAGTGCGTTCCAGGGTTGTCGCATAATTTTCGAGACAGTGCGCCCCAGTTGCCGGACAATTTTCCCGCGGCAATCACGGGAAGAGCCTCGATAGAACGGGCTCGTTCACCGTTCACCGTTCCCGGTTGAACGTCCATTAAGCACCGTGAAGTCTCTCGACCCCTCCGGTATGCCTGCATTATACAAAGACAAACATACTGGACGGAGAGAGCGGCGCGGCGGCGGCGGCAGCTGCAGAGTCCCGGGCTCCATCTGCGACACAAAGCTACAACCAACCGGGGATTGCACTCAGTTCGATCATCCAGTGACCGCGAGCCGCTCTGCAAAAATGCGGTGCGGCGCTTGTCAATCGCGGCCCGAACCACGCAAAACCCTTTTCCGAACGCTCACCACCGAACTGCGAGAGCGAAAAAAAAAGAGAGAGAATATCGCGTCGTGCGAGCACGCGCAGTGGGCGATGCTCGCTTTAATCCGAAATTGCATGCGGTCATGATTGCAGCCTTGACAAAAAAGAAACAAATATAAGGGGGTAGGGGGATAACAGAAACACATTGATATCGTATTTCACGGGGAAATATTTCACGGTATCGACCTGCGCATCCTAGACGCTAGTTGTAGCGGGCTTCCGGTTTGCTTACTTAACCCGAATAGGATTCCCAAAATTGTTGACTGTGTCTGAGTGTAGAGAATGGATGAAGAATGGGTGTAATTGTATAGTAATCGAGTCTATAATATATGTTGATGCTCCGTTTCCCGGAGAAGTTGACGATTGTCTGACATATGGCTGACTCGAACTACTGATTATCTACTGTAAAGACAGTTATACCGAGACTGGAGCTCTCGATCGCTCTCAAATAAAGCAGAGAATCTGACAGACAACCTTGCCGACAAAATAAGTTCTAAAATCTCGAAGACACTAGGAATTCCAGCTCGTGCTAACGAGATGATCAGAATCGATGAAGTGGGTGTAATTCTATAGTAATCGAGTTTATAATATATGTTGATGCTCCGTTTCCCGGAGAAGTTGACGATTGTCTGACATATGGCTGACTCGAACTACTGATTGTCGACAATAAAGACAGTTATTCCGAGACTGGAGCTCTCGATCGCTCTCAAATAAAGCAGACAAACTGGCCCACAAGCTTGCCGACAAAATAAGTTCTAAAATCTTGAAGGCAATGGGAATACCAGCGCGTGGTTACGGGTTGCGCAGAATCGATGAAAAATACAGCGGCAGCCAGAATTACGTGCGAAGCCGGGCCGGAATGCCGGTGTTTAAGGGGTAAGTAGCCGGGTAAATAAACGTCGTGAACGTAAGAGCCAGTTGGTAGCATGATTTCGCCGGAATTTCACCGGGGCTGGGTTACAAACAATTCGTTCGAAAGAGGTGGGCTGGATCGCGGGTGCGCGCAGGTAAGTTTCGCGTGCTCAGTTTTCTTAGAAGGTCGTTGCGCTCCGGGGGCCGGCATTCTCGTTCTTAACTCGGCACTTCGGAACGCACGAACCCGTAAATTTCACTTGAAATCTCTTCCTTTGCCGGGGAGCCCGCCGGCAGCGAAAGACTCCTCCACCTGTCCCGGGAACTTGCCCGCTTGAACTCGGTTTTTGCGTGAATTCCGAGCGAAAACGCCACATTTTTTAACGAGAAATCGATGGGGAATCGGTGTGCTCGACGATCCGTATAAAATTCCTGCTGGTCAGCGAATCGTTCTGGTCCTCTCCCCGAGCTAGACCAGAGACGAGCCACCGAACTTCATAGCACACGGTTGCTTAGGGATCGTGACCACGCGAAATTCAGGCTCGCCACGCATCCGGGGCCATTAAATAGACGCATTAGGGTAACTTCTCGAGTCGCGAAAACTTTGAGAAGTTTCGGCCTCAGACTTCCGTTGGCTCGTCTTAAGCGGAACTTAGGTGGCGCGCGTCGCAGTCGCTGCACTCGCTGACCCAGAATCCCAGTCTCGCGGGCGCACAACAATCCCGAATCCGTTTCATTAAAACCATGTAACAACCGGCTCCCGCGCTGCTCTGCATTAACCACTTGGGGCGTCCATTACGCGACTGTCTATGCCGTAATTTCATTCAACGATAATTCGTCCGCCGCACTAACATTAGAGACGCCTGACAGCCCTTAGGCTAGGGGCCCCGGGCAAGTTTCGAGCGCCTGCTATTGTAGGAACGGCTGACGCGACCAGAATTACTATTTAATGAATACTCTCTTTGTACACAATTTATATTAGGTTAATATATTCGTGTCTGACATACGGGCTGACCCGTACTACTCGTGCCAGTTCGAAAATCCTTTCTTTTTTTTCGACTGACCGTTTCGAGAGCCACCTAGACTATCTTTTGATCATTCAGTCCAGGAAAGGGTACACAGTTCCCGAGGTAGCAGCTCCTTAATCTCCGGGTTCTTAAAGGAGTCTGCGGTCCGAGAAGACCTGGGAGCCGGAGAGCTGAAGTATCATTGGAACAATGAATCCTTAAGTGTCCCTCACTCGCGGCGGCGTAGATGGGGGGAAAAAAGCGCTCGATAACTCCGGCGTACTTTTATTAAGATTCTCCGGCTGAGTTTCCGTTACTTCCATTTAATGTGACCGTCTCAATGCCCCTCCACTTTCAAAGTGGCGCCGCGACTGTTTGCCGGGTTCTCGTTACTACGGCATTAATTATAGCGATCTTCTTCGTCCTAACCGAGGCAGCTGTCGCTTCTCTTCGCCCGCCGCGCCCTCTGCGCTTCCTTAAACCAACCCCTAGAACTCCCGCAGCCTCGAACCCTTTTCGTTCTGTCCGCGCTCCTCTTTCGTAGGTTCGACAGGATACGAGAGATCCCGTGTAATCCTCGGCCGTAAATCGGGATTAAAGTCACTGGCAGCCGACGAGCAAGTAACCGAGCAACTCCGCGATCGTTTTCCCACGAAGGTCGGGAACGATCCTGTACCTAACAGCCGACACTGACGTACTCGAATATTTTCTCAGACGCTCCCGCATTCGGTTCTGTCTCCGATTAACGGTATTATCGCATCGGTATTCCTCCCTTGAACCTGCCAAGGGATTTACAAGTTCCAGACTCTACATCCACAGGTGCTAAACCGTCGACGACTGGAACCAGTCTTTGCTTAGTGGATTGCCTGTCCCCGCGACGTTACGCAGGCAATTTCATCGCGTCGAACTACTTCTGTACAAGATGCCATCGTTTTTTAATTAATTAATGGTTCCATTTGTCACCCCGTGTTCCGTGTCCACAGTGTTTACGATGGGGAAAAATGTCTGGCCCGATGGTAATGGATTTCTGGAAAATGTTTTCGCTGAAACGATTCTGCAGATTAAAATGTAGAGAGCTGTTTCCGTAAGTGCTTTCGAAAAAAAACGTATTTTAGAGAGGTGAATGACGATACGAGTAATTAAGAACTTTTTTTGGAAACGTTATCGCCGCTACTCGGAGAAGTAATATTTATTTAATTGCTGGAGATTACGTTCGAAGAGGAAATAGTGGCGAATTTGAAAGAAATTGTTTATAGATTGAAAGCGAGTCATTAACGTTATTCGTTGCATTAGCAGAGTGAAAAACGTGCTGTTTCATTAGTAGATAAACACTCGCTTTTACCAGCTCGAACCGTTGCCAGCCTTTCAGATAATGAACATTCTCTCCAAATGGTAGCTTAATTAATAAACTGATCTGGCAATTTCCTTCGAAGTTTGCCTTCTAGTTAATGCCGCATTTTATGTTATTACGTTCTGCGGAGTAATTGGTACAAATGAAGAGGCATAAGTCTGTTAACAATATTACCGTCATCTTTTTAATTACGTGGCTTCGAGGGGCTTTGAACAAGTATCTGGCCGCCAGCATTACATATAATTAATTGTTGAATCCCATTAGAAACTTTTGCGGGAGTTTCAATACCGCCGAACCAGCTTTTCGCGATTATTCCTTTCTCTTTCTCTCTTTCCTTCCCTCTCTCGCAGGCAAACACACCGACGAGCAAAAAATATGAAACCGTTCGCAAAATTCAAGCTTCATTAATTCGTTAATTTTGTAGCATCGACGTAAAATCATCACCAGTCGACGCATCATCAATATTAGTACTTATAAAGGGACGTACACGTATAATTCGACTATTTTTATTCGCGTACAAAATTTTACTGACAGCACATCCATCACTAATTACTTCAGTAAAACATTTCAAGAATTTTAAACGCGTCTGGTAAAATTGGGGTGGGATCAAATTTTTGAAAAATGTCCAAGTATTAGATCGTCTCATAAGTTCGCGCCGCTTGTTGTTCTACTGTTTAAATTTTTATATATACCATTAAAATTTACGAAAAAATGTAATCACCCTCTCGTCGATTCATCTCTCTCTCTCTCTCCCTCTCAATCCCTTCGGGCGTTTATCGCTCTATGTTTATAGAACACAGCGCGGAAAGAATAAACATATCCTCGGAACGGAACACGCGAGACGACCAAATAGATCACACAGTCCAGATTGTCCGATGCGTCGCCGAAACGGTTGACTCGCACTACTAGCGCCGGAAGAAAAGAATTCCAGACGGCGCGGCGCTCCCCGATCCGGGGAAGCACATAAATACCATCGTGGGGACGTACCGCGTCAGTTTCACCCCCGGGACGGTTGTCCTTTGTCCCAGGTCCCAAGGAACGCCATATTTCACCGGGGATATCGTTCATCCGCCCTCCAGCGGCCGCTCGCGGGGTCGAAGTTCGCTCGGGAGCGGCGTGGAAATATCGACGTGGCGCGGCGGCGAGACGAATCGTTTCTCGTCAGGCCCGATAAGTTCTGAACGATCGAGGGAAAGTGAGAGGCCGGCAGCTAACGCGATCGCTCGGTCGCGCGCTTGTTTTCCGGGCCAGTGGATCTTAGACAAGCGTGATAGGGTATAAAAGCAAAACGTATCTCGATCTCTTGTGCTTTCTCCTAGATTAAATGTCGGCCCCGCTGCTCCCTCGCCTCGCCGTTTCCTACGGTATCCTACTAACCGCCCCGTGGCACCCTTATCTGCCCTGTGTACCGTGGACTTTGCGCCCTGTCGTCTCCATCGTGTTCCCTCCCTCCGTCCCGTGAATACCCATGACACGCCTTTGACGCCGAGGTCCCTTCCCCCACCTCGCAGCCGGTGCTCAGCTTTTTAAGGGTTCAATTATCCGTGGATTCTCGTCGTCGACGACGACGACGACGACGGCCAACAGACGTCGACGACGACGACGACGACGGCCAACAGACGTCGACGACCGACACAGAGAAAAATGTTGCCAGCTACCCTTTTCGCGCGACGCCCTCGAGACGAGACATGCGTCCGCACGGAAATCGAGCCACCATGGCCGCACCGCGGGAAATTAGCCCACCGCCCTCTGATTAGCCTCAGCAAGCTTGATAATCCCCTCAGACACCCCTCTGATGACGACCCTTTCACCCTTCTTTTCGGCCCTACAACCCCGACCCTTTCGAGTAAACTGCTTTGCACACTGGGACGAATTAAGGATCTGTCTCTGGGCTTTGATCCATTTTTATTTCGCTTTTCACCGTGAACTCGGAGCTTCTCGAGCGAACGACGGTGGTTTTTATTCTAATCTGACAGCGTTACGGGATAGCTGGAAATATTTTCTTCGTGCACCGATGAAATTCTTGCTTTGTTATCTACTGTTATTTCATGTGTATAGGGTGTTTAAAAATTATATGTCACGAATACCGTGGAGGGATTCTATACCTCTGGATTGGTCGAGATCTGTTAAAAAAATTCACCGCAAAATTAACTTTGACCCTTTCTTTTAAGGTTAAAACATTTTTTATCGTATTGTAAAAGTCTCACAGGAACAATGGATCTCGAGTCAACTGTTCTCTTGAAAAACACGTTTCATAAACTAATAATAGGGTGTCCCAAAATGGTATAAACGTGGAGGGAATGATTCTACATGAGAAAATAAATTGATAATATGTTAGTGAAAAGTTCGTTGAAAATATGAGAATAAATGTTTTTCATTTGACGCCTCGGTTTCGAGAAGTTAATGTTTGAAAATTCAGCGAACACGCGTGCTCTTGAATGGCAATCGTTTGACGCGTCTGTTCATGACCTACTAATTCTACTTGTTCCAAACGTTAGGCACGCGAACTTGACGGATTCTTAAAGTCAATTTTCTCGAAATCGAGGCGTCAAACGAAAAAAATTTATTCTATATTTTCAATTTATTTTCTCATGTAGAATCATTCCGTACACGTTTATACCATTCTGGTAAACCCTGTAGACATATGGAAGAAATTAATTCACGAAACTTCAAAGTCGTTTTTAAAGAGAATGGTTCACTTGAGATCCTTTGATCCCTTGAGATTTTCGCTTCTTGCGATGAATACGATAAAAAATTTTTTAACCTTAAAAGAAAGGGTCAAGGTCAATTTTTTAAGACATCTCCACCGATCCAGAGGTATAGAATTCCTCCATGGTATTCGTGACATATAATTTTTATACACCCTGTACATAAATTATTTCTGTGGAATGTCTGCGTTAAAGGTTGACGGATACGCTTTCACCTGCTTTCGCCCGAAGTCAACTCCCCGAACAATTCGAATATACCAGCCAGGAATTCTGGCAGACACATTCTACGACGTGCGATTTGTAATCCGACGGATTCAATTCTACCGCACCAAAGACCAATCTTCACCCTAAAACAAACTTCGAAACATCGTTTCCCGGCTAGATCCGGTTATACGGTTGTTAAAGGATAATTGAAACGCGGGGAAATATTGATTGTTGCTCAGGCGGCGGGGAGGGGAAGGGTTCACTGTATGCTCTGCGGTACTGCAATATGTCCGGGACCAGACGAATTGGACTGAAGGAGCTTCGGTTAATAATTCGGGCTGATCGTGTTCCCAGTTTTAATTCGTTCCCGTTTAAGCAGATTGCGTTAATCCTTTTTAAGTAGAGACAGAAGCAACAAGGGAGACCACGTGCGGCCTGATGATACATTTTCAACGAGTTTCCGTGGGCAA
The DNA here is from genome assembly GCA_028454225.1 of Lasioglossum leucozonium. NCBI lineage: Eukaryota > Metazoa > Arthropoda > Insecta > Hymenoptera > Halictidae > Lasioglossum > Lasioglossum leucozonium. The sequence continues at coordinate 2,864,667 of CM052211.1, read as the reverse complement.
ACGATCAGTATGCAATTATGCAGCCTGGCCGCGGATTGCTATAAGAAAAACGTTGAAACGTGATTTTCCGCGATTCTGAGAGCGGAGGAACCCAGTAATTTTATTCAGACCGTGAACCGGTTTCACGGTCCGAAACGAGTCGGACACAGTTTCTTCTTTTTTTAAAAACGTAATTTCGTAGTTAAATATTTCTTTAGTCCACTAACAAAATACGCTTCGTTCTAATGCAAATGATTTGTAGCGTGCTTCTACGTCGCAATCCGATCAAATTCACAGGTTACAGCGCGTTTCGTTCTTGTTCGTAAGTGGAGCAGAACGCGATTGGTCCGGCGAAAAAATTTTTTTCTCATCATTCATTACTTCCGTGGAGGATCTCGCACCGGCATCGTTACAACGAATATCTGCTCGAGTTTTCTTTACAAACATTCGAGGATAGTTATTCTTCAGTTGAAAATAATTATTTAAAGGCGACCGATACAGTTCCGCTTTGAACGGCTGTGCAGTGGCGCGGTATCTGAAGGAGAATTAACGAGGGAAATTAATGGCCGTGTCGCTGAATATTTCTTTCTTAATCAAATTCAAAGGAGAACTGCGAAGGGAATCCATTCGGCGCAATCTTATCCTGGCCTCGCAATAATAAGAGACAGTACAGCGGGAGGGTGGACGGCCGCAGATGTGGTTTCGAATGGACCCCTTCCCGGGGCGTGTTCTAATTAATATTATACACCTCAGGTGCGCGTTACGTCTCGCAGAGAGGAAAGGGCAGTCCGCTCGAGTGCTTGGTAGAGGGGCGCGAAGGGGAACCGGAATCGTGGAATTTAGAAAGACGTGGGTAACACCACGGACTCGGTGAAAAATGCGGCGAATCCGGGATTCGCGGCGAGTTTTCCCGACGGGAAATTCTCTCCCGCGAAAACTTTAATTACTTCCTAGGGATTCATTACTCGATGCTAATAGACACGTGTTTCCGTTCTTTCCTCTAGCCGGCCTGCCCTTTTTATTTGAATTTTTAAAGTTCGTAACGTCATGAATATTGCGCGTCACGTAGCAATTTTATGCGCGGATATGTTGCCCGCCGGACGATGATTTACAATCCCGAACTCAAACACGAGTTTAAGAGAAACGGTTTCAATATTCCGGTGGGAAATTATGTTTTTCGGGGAAAGAGCCTGTGCTTTCGAGTGAAAATAGATAATGAATAATGTGCTAATAGGTAATGAATAATGTTTGCGTTGACGTAAACTAAGTAGAAGATGGCAGTCATAGACAGACACACCCTAGTCGAGTTCAATGCACAGAATCATATTTCTCGTGAAATTTCGATAGGCTTGCCGGTAATTAGTGGCACTGTTTGTTACGTGGTATCCGTTACGTGCAATCGTTAGCCAATCCCGTATCGGCTAGTCGTGTAATGAATACCTAATGAAAGGATACTGTTAATCAGTTCAACAAAATATTGCATAATGCTGTTCGCTCGAATAACTTAGTAACATTAATTATGCACGAGTGGTAACACAATATTTACCGGCACTAGTTAATATGATGTCTAACGATGTATGTTTAGCAGTTTTCGTATTCACAATTTCATGATGTGCTAGCGAAATATAATTTTGTCAAGCTTCAGACGGACCCGGGAAACTGCTTCTGTGCGTTTTACAACGTACAGTAAAAGCTCGTTCGTTGTCCAAAATCTTCTCTACGCTCGTTGTCCAGTGCCTACCCACTCCACCGCCTGTCAATGCCGAGTCGCTCCGCAGGGCGGCGGCGATTGATCTCGGCTCGGGTATATCGGTGTGAACACGACTACATTGACTCGAGGAAAGGATTTTACAAATCTCTTAATTTTCATTATTTCTTTATGGAACTTTCACTACCATATTTCTGGCATTTTTCTGATTAAAATGACACCAAACACGATATAATTTGAACTGTATTAAGTGGTTTTATCGACGTTGAAAGTTTCGAAGACAACGCCGAACAGCGTATTGGAAAGAAAGAGACGCGAACAGTCGCCGTCGCCGGCACAGTTCACATGTAGAGTAAATATGGGCCAAATTATATCGTGTTTGGTCTTGTTCTAATCAGAAAAATGCCAGAAACAAGCCAGTGAAAGTCCGATTAAAAAATAATGAAAAATAAAGCATTTTTAATTGGCATTACATTGTGAGAACACGCGGGCCTTTAAACTGTGCCGGCGACGGCGACACGCTTCGGTAATGCGATCCGTATTTCTTCTGTCCCTCTATGTTCGGCTCTCTATTGAAGTTTCGCTCGGCGCGGTCGGCGCGGTGTAGATAAAACGCAATCATACATAAATCAAAAAGCGTGTCCCTCCACGTTCGTTGTCCATTTCTCAGACCCGGCCTTTGGACAACGAACGAGCTTTTACTGTACCGCGCACGGGGAAATTAGCATTTATGACTCATCACTGAGTGCTTTTGCAACAATTAACGTCTTCCATTAACCTAATTGTAATAGACCAAAAGGATCTTCGGCGTTAATAATATTGTTGATGGGACGTTCCGAACGGTAGAACAAATGCGGGAATGTTTCACTTTGAGAGATTACAATTGTGTGCTTATTGATTGGACATGCTATCTCGTATCTCTCTGGAGTAGAATACGCCGTTATGAAGCAGACAAACAGCCGTTGAAGCGCTGACAAAATGAGCGCAATCTAGCAAGTGGTAGAAAATAATATTGATCAGGCAGAATACCTCGCAACTCGAACGTCACGAAACCAGATACACCGCATTGTGCTTTCTGTCTGTTCGCTGTGTTTTGTCGCTAATAACGCCGGCTCTTATATATTCTCGAATTCAATGAAACCGTTCCGCCTGACTCCTTCGTTTCGCCGCCGGAATAAAATGAAGCGGCCCCACAGCCACCCACAATCCGTTTATTAATTTCCGACTGTTCGACCGTGAAGTATTGTACACTCCGCATTTGCATACTTCGATAATCCGTTGGTCACTGAAGTGTAGAGTTATAGCGGCGTAACCGGTGCCTAGCAAACCGCAGGACCGATCGATCGATTTTCAATTAGCTTCAATTAGACCGCCGTGCCCACCGGAAATTTCGCATAGCGAGATTCCACGTGATGTACGTCTGTTCCGCGGATTGACCGCGTCACGCCGCGCCGGCAAAACCGCCACAAAAGAAACAATCGTCCCCTCTGCCCCTCCGCTTCCCCGTCCGGCGATCCCCGCACGACTGTCTCGACTCGATCGACCGATTCACGATCGCGCGCACCAGTTTTCATTTTTCCAATTTTCTTTGTCCGGCCACCGTGAAACCGTTCGATCGCGTGAATCTTAAGTGCAGAACAGTGTAATAGAATTCACCCTCTCCTCCACTGCACCCCCCACCGCCGCCGCCACGGTGAAATTCCGCGTTCCGTACTAGCGACTTGCCCTTTTATTATCAGCATCCGTCGTGGAACGCCTCCCATTCTGACGACGCCTTATGAATAACATTGTTCGTTCTGGTACTTTTGTGTACCAGATCCATTCGACCGTAGCCGCCGTTCTCTCTCACAATGTACGAATGAAAAATACACCACGAGTGCCAGTCAAGGAGCGCGCGGGATTTATTGGCGTGTCAATAACCTGTACAGGGTGGTGGACGCGCCACCTTGTTTCTTTTGCATCGTATGTCTGACCGATATCCTCTTGTTCCACTTGGAGATTCGTCCGAGAGGAAATCGGGTCTCTTTAAACAGCCGACTGGAGTGTAACGTAGGACCGCGCTAAAACAACCTCGTGTAAAGTGTCTCGGAAACGAGGTCTGACCTGCGAAGCCTTATTCCACTTTGACTCGCTCGCATTCTCCGAAGTACTGACAGCTTCTAAAAAATACCATAGGTACTTCTCGGCAAACAGTTCGCGAATGTTTCATTTAAGTGTGAGACTTCACGTCTGATCTATAGCGCGTCGTTCTACTGGGAGGGAGCGTCCGACCTGAAATATCTTATTCTACTTGCAGCGTGCCGTCGCGATACAGCGAGAAGAAGGCTTAATGGGAATATTATTCGCAGGAACAGTGGTGCTTGCAACGGAGTACACTACGAACGATAGTAGCAGTGATAGTGGATTCTCTTAAGTCCCATCAGCATTCATTTTGCGCGCGGTACTGCCGAGTCAAAGCTAAAAGTTGGTCCCCACGGCGGTGGGGCCAAAGCAACGCGGACAATTATGTCAAACAAACTTTCAGGGCTGGAGGGCGAGACGGGGCGGAGGCGGGGACGGTGGTAGAAACGATCAAATAATTATACATTCAGAACTCGTCCCGTTGATGGTCAGACGAAAGTGGCCGTTCGTTAAGAGGCAGAAGTTTGTTGATTGCTCAAAATTTGACGGTTCGGGCAATCAGCATTATATTGAAGGGACAATGGATTCCAGGGGGAGGCAAGAGGCCGGGAGATGCCGGGGCCAGGCGGACGGTAGTTATTCCTAGTTCGATGGAGGGTCGACCGAAGTGGCGTACTGACTGCAGTTTAGATAATGGCAGGCCAAGTTCATTAGCATGGTCTGGTCTAGAGGGTCCTATCACTGTTCTCGCCAAAGCCTCTGCCTCCCACCCATCGGCTTATACAGAGACCCGTCCTATCCACGGCAATAACGAGCCGGTTGTCATCGAATATCCCTCTGCCAGTTTTCTCGTCTCTGCTTTAAACTTCCCTCTTCAAGACTGTGTACTTGCGCTGCTCCTCTGTCGGGTTATTGTTATATTCGGATTTATGGGCTCTTATCGAAGGTAGATCTGTTTTAATGACGTCTTACCGGTCAGCCATCGCCGAAGTTACCGTCCGGTTTGTTATTACTTATTCCACTGATGCTATTGCGACTCTGCTTATAATATGTTCTTATCAGCATTTTATACACGGTGTCCCAGTATTGATGGTACAATTGTCGACAGGGTGCTTCTACATGCGACAATAAGTTGAAAAAAAAGGAATAACTATTGATATATGTGTGATGCAAAAATCAATACTGTTCTGAGTATTATACAGAGTGACAATTATAAAGCGTTACAGTCGAATATACGTTTACGTTTCGTTTAAACAAAATATCTGCCATTTCATTACGTCTAAATTACCTTGCTTCCCCAAAAACCGACAATAAAATCTTTTTGTTTTTCGATTCGTTTTTGAAAAAATCGAATTCGTCGGGTTCGCGTGCTTTAGTATACGCAGGAAGTAGAATAGGTCGACCGCGATCAGACGATTCCTATCGAAAAACACGCGTATTCGCGCATTCCACATTTTCGACTTATTTGGTCGCGTAGAATCACATCCACCACGGTTGTACCACCACTACCGGAACACCCTGTAGAATGTCTGGCAACAAGCTGTCTGATTCCACTTAGAGCGCATTAGCCAACGAGAAAACACATTCGGAATTTTCCCGGGATAAGGATTCGAGCATTGTGGTTGGAGGGAGGGGTCGTTATAACTTACGTGCACTCGTGTCAAGTGTCTGGCCACTAGTATCTAGATCTACTAGACGTCTGATGCACCGCGAGTAATCGTACACGAAACATAGACACACAATGTCGCGGCGCTAACATGACTGAACGAAGTCTCCGGGGCGTACGTGCGTACGTACGTGCGTTCACGTTTACTGTCTCGCCGGTTACGTCTTATTCGTGGCGCGGAGCTTTCAGCGCAAGCTGTACACTCACCGGGGCCGACGATTGCGCAATCTGGAATTCTGTTGTGGCCCGGGTTTATCGAAACCGCGTGCCACACTAAAGAATGATTCCGTCCCGCTAGGAGGACCGAGAGGGAACGACAGCGAGAGCCAGGTTAACGAAAAGACACTTATCGTCTTTACGAGCCTCGCCTGCCGAGCTTTTACGGTCGCCTTTACTCTCAGATGCATCCTAGCGCGGCGCACTTAGAGCCTCTGCCGCTATTACGTCGTATTGTGACATGATTGTCCGCCACGTGCGCATTATTGGGGATGGAACAATAGCGCAGCCGTGCACACAGCCGAATAATTGAAACTCCAGCATGGAGAGAGAGAGAGAAGTCTGTTATCCTTCCACAGGAAGCCTTTTAATAACCCAGCGGCGGGGGGATGATACAGTTTTCCCCAGAAAAATGTCTCGGCATAGTAAAGGTCGGTGCACACTAGGACGCACCAGCACCTCCTCAGAGTCTTTGCCGGTGCTGTGCTGCGGCTACCAAGTGTGCGCAGTCACATCGATGCTACATAGAAAATCGTTAATCGGTGCTGGTGCGTTCTAGTGTGCGCCGACCTTAAAAGTATTCGGCGACGCGAGACGGTCCGCAGAGAGTTTCCGTCAACTTGCGTGCACGTTTGCACCAGCCGGTCAAATGGTGATTGCGTAAAGCTTCGCTAAATATTCGCTCGGTCGTGAAAGCTTCACTGGTCGGTCTCCGGTCGTCCGAGGCGGGTCGCAGCTACTGTCAACGCGGATTGGTCGGTCAAAGGAGAACCGTTACGTTCGTTCTTAAACGGAATACTGAAGGGTTTGTTGAATGAGGCTGGCTGAGCCCTGGTTCATTCCGGGATTCGTCGCTTTCAGCCCCGGAACACTGGCCCGACTGAATGACCGGGCAGCACACGATTGAAACTGGCCGGCGGTGAATGCGTTTAGAATGAATTAACCGTGCCCGGTGGGTCAATGAATTCTTTCTTTTTTTCGGCTGTCCGGCACATTATGCGCGCCGGAGTGTTCCATCGAGGGCGATGATTAGTTCGGCGCGGCGCGTGAGCATTGATCGGGGAACAAACGCGCGACGCTCCGGATCGTATCATAAACATGCCCGCGAAATATAAATAGGTCTCGGGGCGGGAGCGACGCTATTCGTCGAGGCCATAAAACAATTCGGCTAATTTCAGTTAATTGGGAGCTCCATTAAAACCGGCCGCGAGCTCGAGCGCGCGGACAGCGGGACTTATCTAGATAAATTTTGCCGGGCGCGGAGTTCCTACCCGCAACGATTTGGATTCCCGACGATCGATCCACTCGATTCGCAAAGGGGTGCTGAAAATGAGGAGGCGGGTGGCGGGCCAAAGCATTCACGGGCTTCGGAACATTATGGATCACCGTGAAATTACCACCGATCAAACAGGAAATTCGTCTAACGGGATTAACTTCCCCCGGCTCTGCTGCTGTTGCTGATTCGCAAGCGTGCAAGCGCGAGCAACGAGACTGCGAGGCTCGCGACTCGAAGCGGCGAGTAGCGCACGCTCCGCGATTTGGTTTGTTTAGCGCGAAATTAGGCACTCGCCGCGCGGTACTCGCAAAATTCACACTCCGCCACACGATTCACTCTGCCCCGGCCGCGGGAACACTGGAACCGTGGCGAATGGTAATGACGATGCCGCCTAGTGGACAAGATTATCATGATTCCGGGGATTTCCATCTGCGCTGCACGCTTGTCCGCCGGAATATAAATATGCATTACCCAGGAAACAATCAATGTCGGTGTAACTGAACGACGGACAGGACACACGATGCAAAAATTTCCGGAATTAAGCGGAGTACGCGCTGCCGAATCGGTCTCGGATCGAGCAGACAGGAAACTGGGTTAGCCGTTGACCTGTGCCGTTTGAAATTTCAGAGCTTATTAGTTGGTCGAGGCTTTTTAGGCGAAATGACAATGTAAATACCGTGGTCAATCTTACGATTGTTCGGCCTTGTTACCTTTTGTTTGCACGCGTGTGCCCACGATGGGTGAAGCTCCGAAGGACCACCTTTCTTTAACTGCCAAGAAAGGGCGAAAACTTGTATCGTTTCTAACTATAATTTATTTTCTCACTGCCGTTACAAATTTATACTGACGGAGATTGAGTACGTAGATGAAAGCGATACAACCGAGAGAACGATGCGACTACTTGTGACGATTTTTTGACGACTCGTGACCTTGCCCAGGAAGCCTCGGTTCTCTCCTCCCTCCAGCGAAAAGTCCCAAGAGTAGGAGAATGCTAGACGAAGGGTGGCGGCTGACCCAAGTCACCATAAGCACGCCCGGGACCCCCGCAAACATTATGGTAGTGGGGCGTGGGTAGGAAAAACCCAAGACAGTGTCCGCCACTCGATCCTATCCATAAATATGCCTTTCCAAGGCCCGGGCGTTTATGGCCCTCAACTGCGCCTGCCAGGGTCTGCGGGTCCTATGTCCTGGGCCCATCGAAACGAACCGTTAATGAACAATGCCAAGTTTTACGGCGACAAGCCCGCTTCGTAGCTAAAACATTTGGCGTGTAAAAGCGACCCAAGGACAAAGACCGTAATTTGACCGCGACAGAAAATGTTTCGTCGGTAGAAAGTCGTGATGGGAGCATGATTCAAAAGAACATTTATTCCAGTTCCGACAAAATTTCTGGTGAACTCACGGTTGGAATAATGCTGTTCTAATTTTGAACGAGTAATCCATCCCGTGTAAAAATAATCCATCGGAACGCGGTGGTTTTCGTGCAGTAGAAAAGGACAGAGTCTGATCAGACGTGAATCATTGATCCCTGCTACTTGGAACCGGTGCAGTCCGGTAAAGGACTGAAAGTAGAATGGATTAGCGGCGATGGCAATAATTCATTGAACGAAGTGGAACCGGACAGCTTTTAGTTCGGACGCATAGAACGGTCTGAATAATTGATTCTACACTGGTGAAATTCCAATAGGAAAAAAAACTTTCAATATTTCTAGTTCGCGCCGTGGATTCGGTGCTTAATCAGACCTAGCGGCGGCATGAATTATTGATACGTGCCAGCAGAAATTCGAGCCGGTGCCGGAACCTTTCAAAAAATCCCACACGGTGAATGTTGGACCGGATATCCCGTCGATATTTCGTATCTCGCGGCGAGGCGTTCGCCGGGAATTAACTTGGCAATTATTGGACGTAGCGTAACGCGGCTCGCGTACAAGGACAAACTTCCGCCGGAACGATTAGTTAGCGTCGTTGCAATTGATCCATAACGCTCGGCGGATTATGGCGACGGTGCGGCGCGCGATATCGATCGATCGCCGATTTAATCGATTCGCCGAAATCCATTATTGCGTTCAACGCCTCTTCGAAGTCCCCGTTCTTCGGGTAGCGATTGGTGGCGGTATTGATGAGAAAGTCTACCGTAATTCGATTGTTTGCGTTAAGCGGCTCGTCCCGTCCCGTCTCGACGACGAGCGTGCGCGCTGTCTCCCGCGCGTTCATTGGAGTTTTCCGCGAGACGATCGCCTCTGTGTCGCGTTGAATAGCAACTTGATACGATGTTCCGACGCAGCCAACTGCCTGCCTGCCTGCCTGCTGGCTGCTCGCTTTCCTGGATGCTTGCTTGCTTGCTTGCTTGCCCGTACGCCTTCTCTCCCGGCTCTCGAGAGTTTCGCGGTAGGATGCGGGCTTTGATCTACCGGCATCGATATCACACGACGCCCCCGCTTCCGTCTGAGTGCACTTTTCGGACGGACGGCGGATGGGGGACGAGCAGGAAATAAACGATCGACGACAGCCGCGAGACGAGCCCGGCGCAGAGCGTCGCGTTGGAAAGGGTAATTCAAGATGCGCCCCTGAAGAAGTAGCAAGGCCGTCGGCGAATTGGCAGGAAAATTTATAACTCCTGAACTGATCAAGTTGTCCAGATGAACATTTAACATTGGGACGAGTCGTTGATATTTTTTTAAAAATTTCGAAAGGCTAAATGCGATTTGTGGAAACCAAATTGATCGAGTGAACAATCGGGAAATTCGACTTTTCAGCATTGCCTCCAACACCGCGCGGTCGTCATCGTCGAATTGGCAGGAAAATTAATAACTCCTGAACTGATCAAGTTGTTCAGATAAACATTTAACATTGGGACGAGTCGTTGATATTTTTTTAAAAATTTCGAAAGGCTAAATGCGATTTGTGAAAACCAAATTGATCGAGTGAACATTCGGGAAATTCGACTTTTCAGCATTGTCTCGAACAATGCGCGGTCGTAGTCCTCCTCGGGGTCATCATCGGTGATTTGGCAGGAAAATTAATGACTCCTGAACTGATCAAGTTGTCGAGATAAACATTTAACATTGGGACGAGTCGATATTTTTTTTTAAATTTCGAAAAGCTAAATGCGATTTGTGAAACCCAAATTGATCGAATGAACAATCGGGAAATTCGAGTTTTCAGCATTGTCTCGAACACTGCGCTGTCGTAGTCTTCCTCGGGATCGTCCTCGGTTAGCGTCGCCCGATTGCCGATCGAAGCTCGACGAACACGCGAGCCTGTCAAGCTGCGAGGCAACTGGAAAATCGTCTTATACCAGCTCGAACGCCTCGTTAATTGAAACTTGATGAGTCACCGGGTAATTGAACTGGTAACCGCCGCCTCGCTACGGTAAGAACTGCGGGGATGCGCGCGAGTCGGTTGAGAGCTAGTTGCGCGCCAGTCGATATTAGATGAGACGCGTGCGTCTGATAAAGGATCGAGTCGTACTACTCGCACGGAACCGGCGTTTCACCGTACTCGTCTTTTCCGAGGAGGCCGAGGCACCGTGCGGCGGGATTTGTCGATTCGGAGGATGATATATTGACCTGCACCGCTTAGAAACGCTCGTCACGCGATGCGACGCTCTGATGGTAAATAATTTAACGCTGGCTGAAGGATGCTAGGCGAGAATCAATTGCGTCCATCGATGTGTATACAGGGCGGGGCGGAAATCGTGGTAAAACATTTTTTCGTTTGACGCCTCGTTATCGCGAGAATCGAGTTTAAAGACCCATCGGATTCGCGTGCTTTCAGCGGGCGGGCGAGTATTTCCTTTTTCAATTATTTCATAAGCATCCTGGCCGTTTATTACCCGGCTCACGCGATCACCTGTCTTCCCTCGTTCGTATCGAGAGGTGCAGAGAAAGTTCGGATTTTCTTTAAGCGCCGTTCGTTTCCGATCGAAGTAGGACGAGTCGTGCGGAACGAGCATCTCGTTTAAAGTTTACCCTAAGCGGTGGGAATCTTCAGCGTCCCACCTCGAAGTTGTCAGAAGCGTGAGCAACGACGACGAGGATGACGACGACGGCGCGGACGGGAAATGATACGCGGCGAACTTTCGATTAGATTAACTGGCGTTGTTTCGCTCGGTTAAACGTCTCCGTCGGCAAGAAGTCGGTCGCGGGCCCCGCCTTATTAGCGAGTCTATCGCGAGCCGATAGCACGGCGATTTCGACCAATCGAGCGTCGAAACGGTCCGCGAATGTATCGACGAGTCTTCGGCTACAAGAACGACGAACCTCGCGCCACGGATCCCGCGAGACCGTTTTGAATTTTTCAACAGGAGCCACGGATTTGCATATTTGCGACCGAAGACGCAGCCTTTAATGAGAGCATCTCGTAGACACGGGAGCTCCGCTCAAAGCGTGTGCGCGGGAGTGTTAGTTAATAAATTTTCAAGTTGCCGCTACGGGTAGCGTCCCAGTATTTTTTTGTTTTTTGTTTTTTCTTTAAATTCTTATTTCTAAGCGAAGTTCACGTCGTTTCGTCGGAGCGCGCGCTCGCGCGGTCTTGTATGTATAATATAAATAACCGTTTCATGTGGGGAGAGAACATAAGCGTCGAGCGCTAAGAGCAGCCCGTAGAATCGGACAGCATTGCGGGGCCATTTCTGCCGTGAATTATTGACTGACGCCGCTTACTTTCAACGTAATTTATTTTTTAGATTGCACGCACGGAGAATCTCGATTCGGAGCAATGAGAAATACGTGACGAGAGGCCATCGGGGCTGCACAGCCGTCGAGCTTTACTACTTGCAAAGCGTGCGCTGGCTGCAAACATTGCTCAGACTGAATAATATTTAACTCAGGCTTTCAAATCCATTTTTACCAACTTCTCCCTCTTCACCACTCTTCACTATCGCCTTATTTCAGCGGGACCTACTTTGTATTACGGTGGGTTCCGAACCACCTATTTTGTCAACAAAAAGTGAAAGAGGGCCACTTCCCGATTTTTAACCGAGCGGTCACCCATCCAAGCGCTGCACACGCCCCGCGCTGTTTAACTTCGGTGATCGTACGAGAATCGGTGTTTTCAGCGAGGCAATGGTCGTTGATTAATAGCATACAGTATATATACTATGAACAAACAAATAAACAAACTCTACATACTATTATACAGGGTGTTCCGAATTTAAATGGCAAAACTTCAGGAGCGTGTAGGGGATCGAAAAACTAAGACAAAAAGTCTTCTAGAGATTTGCTCGTTTTGGAGAAAATCGCAAAAATTCAATATCTCGTTGTCAGTTTCTCTCTTGAGTTATTGTATACACTTGTATTTGTGATTGTTTTTACATTGTTGTTTGAGTTATGACAGTGAGATATGTAAATACTTGATGTTATCCTTTACATTCTTTCGGTTGTTTACATTGTTGCTTTCTTCTATGATCAGTCCTTCTATAATCAGTCCTTAATCCTTAATCAGTCTTTTGTCAGTTACTCAGATATTTTGGAGTCAATTGCTTCAGATTTATTCGGTGCCAATCAATTCAAGAGAGAAATTAAGAGACCGAATCATAGATGCAGTGCATCATGCTTCACCAAAACAATGTTTAGCTGCAATTTATCAAGTCAGATGTAATGCTTGCATTGCTGCAAGAAGGCAACATTTTGAACAATATCTACATTAAATAGACGATAACGTAAATAAATTAGTACAAAAATGAAAACTTATTTTTGTTTCTTTTTTTGCGATTTTCTCCAGAACGAAGCAAAAACGAGCAAATCTCTAAAAGACTTTTTGTCTTAGTTTTTCAGTCCCCTACACGTTCCTGAAGTTTTGCCATTTAAATTCGGGACACCCTGTATATACTGCACATTTTCGATTGTAGTATTATATTGACAAAGAACGACGGCGATATCTCCACAGTCTCGGACAGATCGTGTCGCACACGCGTCGACATACGTTTATTACAGGTTCGATGGCGAAGTTAGGCGAACCCCTAGTGATCGTGCGTCGCAATAAACACCAAGGCGTTCGGTGGCAGGTTGACACGGCGGCGTGCGGGTCGGCGCGGAATCAATCGTCGGTCAGCGGACCGGTTCGGAATTCCATGTATCCGCGGGCACAAAGCGACGCAGGAGTCACCGGCGCCGGTACACGGGCCGAGATATAGGCGCAGATTAACGAAGTATTAAGAGCGGAGTACTCTGCGTAAGCCAGGGATATGCACGATGGCGCATACAGATGTGATGCAAATTAGCGTTTAGTATAAGCCGTGCTAACCCTGCTCGCTCGCATGGTGCCGGCGCGCCGCGCCGCCGCCTTCTCCGCATGCCTTTCACGATATCTATGACTGTTGAGCCAATGGTCGAACCTTCGCGGGACCCTGGGCGAATGCGGAACTTACTCTGCGGGTTCGACGAGTAAATTGAGAATTGATCTGCGGCCGTTTCCCGGTCTGCTGGAACGTAGATAACAATTCGCGGGAAACCATTCAGCCCGCGCGGCGAATTAAATGAACCAGATGGCCGTTCGACGATTTTCTATCCGCCGATACCGATCCGACCGGGTCTTTAAGAAACGCTCGGATCCGCTTAAGCGGCGTAACGATCAAAATACAATATTTTAAGTCGCTATCGACGTCGACGCCGCCCCGGAACGATGTTAATGGGTATTTAATGCGCGATACCGCACGGACCCAGCACGATTCCACCAAATTAATGTTAATGCAGCCACGCTAATGGCGTGGTTATCATATGAATATGTGTCACCGGGACTAGGTCAGGCCCGATTCCTCGACTATAGTATATAATACCAGCGCCGCGCGCCGCTGGTACATAGGGATTACTGTCGGAATGGGATTGCATTTGCGTAACACAGACGCATGTCAGAAAGGGCCGGACGTGCCACTTCTGCAACGGTATTCGACTACAAAGGAGATTGCAACCTGATAATCGCGCCCGGTGATTTATACTAATAATCTCGGGGGCTATCGTGAGCGTCGACCCTTTGCCAGGAGAACTTGCCCCGGACAATCGGCGCGTGAACCGGGGCGGCGGACGGTGGCAACAAGCTCGCGATCATTGTTCCCGATATTTATGATTCGTGGAAATTCTCGAATTTGTACGAACAATTTTGTGTTTTTGTTTCTTTTTCGCGTAACAATGTCGTATTAACATATGTTAAGCATGACGGGAGAATAATGCGGAGAAAATGAATGATTGTTGCGATCGATCGGTTATAAATATTCAGTAAGTTCATTAAATCTTCCGATAACGTACAGGAATCGGTAATCATACATTTGATTCTGGTCAATAATTTTCGTGTCGAGGAGGATAAGAGAATTCGATGTTAATAGCGAAGCGCGAAGGATCGAGACCCGCTGAAATTCATCGTCGGCAATTAGTTTAACGTAATGAGCCTTGCTGTATAATTTGAAGCAAGCTGAGGAAATAAGAGAATTTATCGCGACACCGTTCCGTTTTATTGCTGCGCGAATTTTCAGCAAATACGGGCAAATTACTCCGATCGGTCATTAATTTTCAATTAATTCGTTGAATCCCCCCTCTCGTAATTAACGGAAGTAATGACAGTGCAATGTACGTCGTATTGATCGCGAACTTGGTATAAAATTTAATAAATCTTACCCAGACGATGAGGCTAATGTATTAGATTGTATACCCGCTTAACCCTTTTAGTGCCTATGCGAAAATAGCCGGCCGAATTTCACGATTTTACTAGGCATCAACCGGCATAGAATATAAGGAAAAATTAAACCGAAAAACTATTTTTTTTTAATTCTCTCGTAATGAAATTAGACCATTTATAACGTATTATAAATTTATTTTGAGATAGAGTTCTCTCGCAATGCGAATAGTATATATATATCGGCGCTGGCACTTTTCGCCAGTGCAGCAAAGGCCGATACATCGGCCTCCGGCACTAAAAGTGTTAAACAATTCGTTCCTCGCGCATCGTTTGCTGAAAATTTCGCACGGAATTGCTAGTAAAAATTCAGGACACTGTAGCAGGATCTACGGCAGGCTTCGAAAGGACTCGGAAGCGGGATTCCGAGAGACTGCCATAACCGTTGTTACAGGAATGCTGGGAAAACCGGAGGGCGAAGCAAGACAAATTTTCGCGCCACCGCCGGAAGAGGCCATAGGTGAAGATTGCAATTTAGCGTGCTGCAAAATTTTTCAAGCAGCCGCGCGCGAACGGCCTGCTCGAGATTCAGGAATTCCGTCGGCGAACGAGTCCCCGCGGAAACGGTCCTGTGTGCCAGCGCATAAGCGAACGCGCGCCACGTGAAATTACACGACACGAGCAAACCTCGCGTGTTCCGGCGCACAGAGGCCGTAAACAGCCGGCTTTGATCTTTTTCCTCGCTTCAGCTTACTTCTCTTTGGGCAGGCGCTCGCCAAGACGAATCGACTTTGAGGGAAGCTCGCGAACGACCGGGGATCAGGCGTGCCGAAAACCATATTTCGCGAGAATGTGCACTCCCAAAGGCGACGGGGGAACCGCCGATTTTTCTGTCCGCGCTGATCGCTCTCTGTGCGGCACCATTTCCGGCCGAAAAGGAGGAGGCAGTTTTGTCGCTGGAAATACTGGATCGACATCGAACGCGGCCGACAAACGTCTCTAATTGCCGCTAGAAACCATGCCTGAGATTCACTGATGTACAGAGACAGCTGTAGGGACCTGTGCGGAAATTCCGAGTAGTACGAGTCAATGATAAGGGCGGGGCCGTTATGAGACACACTCGATTCTATGGGGAAAATACAGGGCGAGTTGCGTAACTTTATCAGCTTGAATATCTCCGTTATGTAAGATATGGTCGGGAAGCTTAGGAAAGATAGAAAGCGGAGGAATATTCAGTCCAAAACAGTGTTTATTTCGATCCGTAGTTACTCTCGTGCGCGCCACCACAACCCTTGTCGCCTCTTCGCTCTATCTTTTCATAATTTCTGCGCCGTAGGCGTTTCCTTCCCAACACCAATCAGGGTTTTTCTTAAAACTAATGTACGCCTTCTAAAAGGCGACAGGGTGAGGGAACTGGCTAATTCGTGGGAGTGCCCTCGCCGTGAGCCTTCGTCGTCTATGGAGACAGTTAACGGTCTGCAGATGTCTTACGGTACGTCAGCGGCTATTGAGACCTTTAGCTACAACATGAAGTGTATAATAAATCATCATAAAACATAAAGTTTCGCTACATCTCAAAAAATAGCCTGAAGTCACGTCCATACCGTAACCATAAACCGTGCCCCTGATCAGGACACCGCATCCTGCTGCGACCCGCATTGGCCGCGATCACTCGAGTCCCTTACAGTTATTCGTAATAATATGAATAATAGTTATATACGAAACTTGCACGGTAGAGAGGGGGGCATATTGTGATTTCAAGGTCACCTTGATATTTTTTTAATGGAATGTCTTATTCTCTTTTATTGCCATGTGATAGCGGATGAAGTCGTCTCAACAACCGCTATCACATCGCCATAAATAAAAATATAGTATTTCATTAAAAAAAAATCAAGGTAACCTTGAAAGCTCCTCTATGCTTACAACCGCAGGAAAAATGTTTGTATCACAATATGTCCCCCTCTGTCCGTGCACGTTTCGTATATAACATTTCTTCACATTATTACAAATAACGGAGTTATCCAAGGTGATCAAGTTACGTGACTCACCCTGTACAATACAGCAGTTCAAGTGACTGTGTTATCTCTGAAAACTTGTTTTTAAAATACGAAATAAAGTTCTCCATTATCCCCGTGCGTAACAAATACGCAAGGGGGCAGTCAAAGAGAGAGAGAGAGAGGAAGAGAGAATGGTAGGACGGTTTTTCTCCGAATAATACACGGCAAAAATAAATGTTTTGCATCTGGAATAAAAGTCACGAGATTAAAGTGATATCTTTATGGAGGCCGCAATTTTTTAGTCGGACAAATGGGACCGACTATCGCTGGAAGATTACTGCCGGGCGACATTAAGGCGGAAAAACGCGCAAGGGCGGAAATGAAAATGTTATGGAGACTTTGTTGAAAGGGATAAGCACCGGCTAATGGTACTGAAAAATTCAAAACCGTCCAGTTTACAAGCGGAAATTCGTTTTCAACTGAGATTTGTGCGAGCGTGCGCGAGCGGGGGTGTAATTTGAATAATTAAATATATCTGATTTATTCTGCAGGGGCGAGTTTGCGGTCGCATTATCTCGCGAGAAGAGTGTTTTAATGCGCTCGGAACGCGGGCTTTTTTAGCTTGTTTGCGTGCGCGCGCGCGCGGAGAAAGAGGAGAACGGGGAACGAAACAACGCCGTATGTGACGAGTGGGAAAGTGCTGTTCAAGACGAGACCCTGGGAGCACTCGGCGGGAGTGGAGAAACCTCTGAGAAACACTGACGAGTTGTGTTATGAAAACTGCTGCAACAACACTCAACAGGGATGGAATAATCAACAGACTGTGTTAATGGTTATGTTCACCAGGTTTTGAAAAATAGAATTACAGTGGGACCTCGATTGACCGGCTTCGTCGGGCGCGAAGGAGCCCGGATAAATTGAAACCCACCGGGTAATCGAGAACTGGGGAAAAACTGAAAACGTAATCTATATAGTCTAGTTAGTATACATTTTATTTCATAATAAACATATTTTTATACCATGCAAACATTTTGATACTCTTTTAATTTCCTTAATTTTGCATTAACAATAATGCTTCCTTTGGCGTATCGTCACATTGCTCTAAATATTGAAGTGCATTACTTAAAATGGAAGCACCTCGTTGGTGACCAATTTTTCTATTTTCTATTGTTTCAGTGTTCGTTCTATTGTAACAGTGATCGATGATTTCTCCATAAAGACAGACTGGTGTATACAGGGTGCGACCGAATCACATGTACCAGCGGACAGGGGGTGATTCTACAAGTGAATATTAATCGAAAAAAAGGAATAACATTTTTTCGTATGACGCATGATTTTCGGAAAAATCGTGGTTAAAGATCCGTCGGATTCGCGTGCTCTAGTATACGCAGGAAGTAGAATAGGTCGTTCATGATCAGACGCGACAGATGATTCTTATCGAGTCATTCGGCCGCGCCCTGTATATGTACCAACTGCGTTCTGACTGGTGCAGGAGGAGACAAGAAAATTATATTGCATATGACTTTTACGCCGGATGAACCAAAACCCGAGTAATCAAGACCACGGCGTGATCAAGACCGCGGATAATCGGACCCTGGTTAATCGAGGTTCCACTGTATTCAATTTTCGCAACGGGATGTCGTCGCAGGTGAGCATGTGGGTCCTAAAGTCGATTAGGGGGAAGGGGAACGCTGACACAATTCTTTTCCAGCTCCTGACCCACACAGGGGTAGGACAAATGGGGCGTGGGTACACAGGTTCCACGGTGGCGTAAGACGCGAGCGCTGCGGTATGTAAGTAACTTGGTTATGAGCCATCCATTACCTTGTTCAACTCCACTGGCGATACTCTTACCCCCTGTTGGCCTAGACCATTGCATCCTCAACTTCCAACCCCCGCGTCACGTAACTCCGTGAACCCCTAAGTGCACCGCCGCAGAGGTCCCGCATACACTGTTTACAGAGTTACCCTCAGACGGTGTCAAAGCATCCCCTTGTCGACGATGGCCACTGGTGTCAGACACAACATGAGACGTTCGACAATGAGAGGAGGGGGTGGGTGTTGGAGCCGGCTCCACCCTTAAATAAAGCAATTTATGAACGACGTCGAAAAGAATCTGCTTCTACGCCGCGTAAATTCTATTCTGGTCTACTCCGACGGCAGGGGCTGCCCGTGACACGGAAACATTTCTTCAACCCTCTCGGCACCCTTTGAATCTATTGACCTAAATCGTACCCTACTTTTCGGCGTACTTTTTATCATAAAACTGTGCGAATTAAACTGAATATTACTTCATAGAAACGTATAAAAATTCATACCAGGATATATTATTACACAGGGTGTTCGGTAGTAACCGGTGGTACGAGCGAAAAGAGGGTGATTCTACATGAAAAGTCGAAAATACAGAATGACATTTTTTCACGTGAGGCATCGTTTTCGTGAAAATTTGGAAATGCTGAAAATACACGTGCTATTGATAGGAATCGTCTGACCCGTCTGATCATGACTGACCTATTCTACTTACTGCCTGAACTAGAGCACGCGAAACCGACGGATCTTTAAAGTCGATTTTCTCGAGAATGAAGTGTCAAATGAAAAAATTTTATTCTATATATTCGACTCGTTTTTTCATGTAGAATCACCGCCTTTTCGCTTGTACCACCAATTACCGAATAGCCTGTATATATCGCGAAATCAACGAGCTTTGTCACCGGCTTTTACGTAACGCTGGTATCCTTCAAAGAGATGCACTGAATTATTGAGGGTTGAACGGCTGACAGGGATTTGCGAAGTAGAACGAGTCAGATATAGTCAGACGCACAGGATTCAGTATTAATGGTCCTATAGTCAACGGCGGGGCATTCAAACTTCCTAGACCGACATTGTAACGTAAAATATTCACAGGGCGCCCGTGGGAATCGAACGAACTGCATTCCTGGGGGGTTGTAAACTCAAGTAGAATAATCCAGGTCGAGGTCAAACGGGCATGCCGGACAGGAATCGAGCCATAAATCATAATACCACACTAATCGTCTTCTGAAACATTTCCATCTTTAACCGTTTAACTGCGGGTGTGGTTCATAAACCACACACTAAAATTATAGCCAGAGGCGGCTGTCGTATATAAACAACATGTTAACCCGTTCCATTCACTGCTATTTTAACTTAATAATTAAACATTTCTTGAAACCTAATTCAATTTTATATTTTTTTTCTTCACTGTATGAATAAGAAATTGATATAATGCCTCACAAAATATTTAAATGTTAGTAGTATTAACTGCGAATAATTTTAGCACAGCCGATCGCTCTAAACGCAAAAAAGATAACGATAAGAAAAATAAAATTAAAATGATTCTACATATACATCTACTACTATCGCACGAACCGGCGAGGTTCCAGTTGAACTTCGAGAGTCCGATTTCCACGCACTTTACCCCGATCGAAAGTCCCAAAACGATACGATGTTTCGGTCGCTATCGATCGCGCGATTACAAAATGAACGAGCAAGCGAAAGGAAAACGCGTTCAGTGTTTCCGCGGTCGTTGAATTTTTCAGCGAGTGCCGGGTTGAAGTTCGCGACGCCGCGCCGCCGTTAATTGCCGATCGTTGATCATTGAAAGCGCTGGCGGGAATCTTTTATCGGGCATGGAGTTTTAATGATCCTCGATACGAATTAAAGGAGCTTTTCGCTGGCTGTTAATTCTTGATCGTGGCAAGCCGACTGGCTCTTTCATTTTGCTACGTAAATTGCGGTCCTCCTCGCGGCTTGTTAAATAGTCAAACGAAAGTTTAATTACTTTCGGCTTAAACTTTATTACTAAATAATGGAGTAGGTATCCATCTCGCCGGAGTTGTTTAAAACGAACGAGTGGGGCGCGGAGGTGAAGGGTAACAGAGACAGAATTTCTCCTTGTTCGCGCGATCCATTCCGCGGCAAGTTCGCCGCAATATGTCTCCGCGAGTCGCAAAGTTTGTCACGCGGAACAGGAATCGCTCTGTGCGACAGAAGTTACAAAATTGCCGCAGACCGACCCCCGCGATTTTTGCCCGTCTATTAAACGAAGCGGACTATTCACGTACCATTTCCCATTAAATACTGCCCGGCGCCCGCTGTCGCGCGTCCAGCGTCCATGGGCTCCGTCGTCGTGTTCGTTTAGCGACTGTAACCTTGCGAAATTACCTGGCCTTTGATCCCGAATTCTCCTCCGATGCTAGCCCAATGCTACAACTCTCTCGATGCACCATTGAAAGTCGGGAAACTCCATGAATATAAATGTTTCTTATACGTGCTTCAAATCCGGACCTCAACCTGCTCGAACCTATCGTACCGTGTAAGGGGGAACAGTTCGTTAACTCTTTCGCTAAAATGGATGAGATATCTCGTTTCCACGATGTCCAACAGACGACGCTGTAGACGAGACATCTCGTCACCATGATTTCGTCGTACAGTGGTACGGACGAGATATCCCCTGTATCTTTATTATTGATACGAAGTGTTTTTTTTTTTAAATTTGACACAAGTAATTTTTAAGGCGTGTCATCGTTGGTGTGGATGCTGCTTAAAGATTTATGTATGTATGGAATGATATTGTTCCCCTCAGGGTTTCAAATCCATTCCACCACCTCTCCCTTCGCCAATCCTCAACTGTCGCCTAATTTCAAGCGGGACCTACTTTTTATTAAGGTGGGTTCCGAACCACCTATTTTGCCACGTGAAAGAGGGCCGCTTCCCGATTTTTTACCGAGCGGTCACCCATCCAAGCGCTGCCCACGCCCCACGCTTTTTAATTTCCGTGATCGTACGAGATAAATATAAAATACTCCATATTTTGACACAATTAGTGCTTTTATTTTATTGCTTATTTTGTATGGAATTCAGAGGGATAATTGTAATCGATGTAGAAGATCTAGTATACAAAAATTCAACCCACAGAAAAGTCTCAACCAACAATAGTTATTTCAATATTTCTGGTAAAAATTGTTCAGTCACATTATACATTTCGCCATGCTTTCAAGCCTTCCACACGAAATGAACAATAAAACTGTATTTTACATTTATCATTTTTAAGCACTTTCCACCAATCGATTAATTGCCATCGTCCATAGCATTGTACGTGCGACAGCATAGTGACGAGTTATCTCGTCCATAGTTCCTTCCACATTGCAGAGATATTTCGTCCACGGTGGTGAAAGGGTTAATAATTACGGTAGAATTCGCGTATTCGCGAGAATAAATCGCATAAGTCGGCCGCCAGATGCGAAATAACTTTTATCTGACAGATTACCTCGGCGAGTCCCTCTCGCCGACGGAACGGTTCGAGTGGCGTCTTCTCACTCGACGGGCCAGCCAGTTCCCATTCTAATCCGAATGGGGAGCCCGGAAATATAAAGATGGACTCCCCCCAGCCGAGAAAGTGGATTCGAATCGAGATCGATCGCTCGAACAGCCTCGACACGTCAAGCCGGACCGGACATTATTCGACGGTCTCCCGCGAGTACAGCGGAAAATCGAAACTGTTATTGACCATTTCCGGCGATCGGTCGATTCATTTTTTTTTCCTCCCCCCTCGTTTCTCGGTCATTCAATTTTCCGTTGGAACTTGTTTCGCCGGCCGAAACTGCCGCGATATGAGGCCCCGGGACAAACAAAGCGACCGGTCATTCCGTTTGAAACAATATTGACGATGATTCCGAACGTTTCGCGGAATTTTCGGTGACGCGCGTCGCGCAGCGTCGGCCCGCGATACTTGAACCGCGCGAATCGATACTCCGGGAATAATTAAATCAGCCGGTGAGATTAATTGCCTCGAGAGCTGGCGAACAGCGAAATAATTCCACGCAGGCGGAGAAAGAATTAATGTTTCCGGTGTCGCGTTTGATTTTTGGGAATAATTGAAACCCTTTGATGTGCAGCGAAATATTTTTCAAAGGTTTCGCTTTTGATTGGTAAGAAACCTTTTATGCGAGGCTTTTCATTCGTTTCGGAAAAAACGAGGATATTCAACCGAGTTCTTCAGTTTCGGAAAAACAATTCTACCATGGTTCGAAAAACGGATGAAATTGCGAGGAGGTATTTCTGTTTTCGGAACGGAAGGGATATTTGACTAAGTTGTGATTCATCGATTCGCTTCCAATTCACTCACTTCTCCCCCGTCTCGTTCGCTCGTGGTCGCAGCCTCGTCCACCCACCCCCTCGCAATTTGTCAGGCTATTAGCTGTAAAAGAGACACCCCCGGCGAGAATGGAGAACAGTCTCATTTATATTTAGGAGGGCCGGCAGTTTTCTGCCTCGTAAAGCCGGAATCGGTCCGGGGGTGAGAAACGTCTTGCTCGGTGAATGCAATTAGGGGATGCAACCCCCTCTCGCGCGCCTCCGCCGCACGTAAGATGGTAACAAAGAGCGATCGTCTCATTGAAATATTCCTCGGGCGTGGAGAAGCTATACCGCGAAATCTATCCTGGTTAATTTTTTCGTCGCCGAGAACGAGTCGAGCTTGCAGCAAATAAACGCCGATAGTTAAATGGGTTTCTTGTTGGCTCGGAGATACCGGGGATCGTATAAATCGTCGGGCCAATTTCCTCGTGAATTTTTTGCTTATACGATTTCTTCATTATCGCAATCGCCAAGATTCCATTATTGTCGGTAATTCAACGACAGAAAGAGAAACAATATTTGTCTTCTAGCGATGTTGAATTTACTGTCAGGGGGTTGCACGTTAAGCGACAGCTACCGAACTACCCCTTTGTACACGTGACATTTCTCGTTGTGCTCGTTCTTCTCTCCGACCATTTGTTCGTAATTCCCCGTTTGAATTTTCAGTTGCAACCGAATGGGATTGAAGCAAAAAAAAAAAAGAAAAACAGAAAACGCACGGAAAACAAACCGTATTTATTAAGTCCGGTTTCCCCCATTTCCGTTCGAATTTTTCGAGAACGCCGGCCGTGTAATCGAAGAAGAGAATGCTCCAACAAATAGGGCTTCTATTTTATTAAATTTTGTTGCTCGCGATTTTAATTAATTTTTGTCCGTCTCTTTTTTGCTCGTACGGTATCGACGCTTTATTCAAATATTCTACTAAAAAGCAGTTCTCGCAATAATTTAATATTAAGCACACCGGCGCGAAGGTGTTTATATTTTTACTAAATTTGCTCCTACTAATTTTAATTAATTTCCAACCAAACAATCGTTGAACAGAATAATTGCATATCACGCACACGATGAAGAACGATGAGAAAATGCTTGCAGTTTATTAAATGTAATTATTATGTGCCCGTATTTTCGATGAAATGCATCTCGTGCCCTTTTTGTACTCCCTGCTCGAAAATTTACATTATAAATATCGAACGCATGCACCGGAGAGAAAAATGATTCGCATTTACTAAATTCTATCCCAAATCTTGATCGGAGGGAAGGGTGCTTCGTTACTCTGGTGCAGGTGGATAATCTCTCGTGGATCTTAATAAGACGATCGTGCGACATTGGCTACGTTCGGGGGTTGAAAATTAGGGTTGGAAGAGCAGTGTGAGTGGGTGGAGGCCGTGGAATTAGGGACGGTGAGGGACGGAAAAAGGGAAGAATGACACAAAAGGGGAGCCTGTGGTGGCAAAAATTGTGGCTACGGTGAGTGGGGTTGAACGAGAAGAGGGGTTGACGAAGGACGGGTACGGAAGAGGAGGGAGGCGGAAGAGAGAGTCGGGGGAGATGACGGAAAATTAGAATAAGTAAGATAAGTGGATTAAACGTTAGAGGGGAATCGAATGCAGACGAGAGAAGGGGTGAGAGGGTGACAGGGGGTGAGGAGAGGGATGGAATATGATATAAAGATAGTTTCGTGGGACAAGAAAGTGGGAGAGCGATGGTGGATTAGAAAAAGCTGGCAGACAGTAGGCAAAAAGAGTGGAGGGGGTTGGGAGTGCTTTGCCAGGTGGAGCGCAATGGCTGGTGAATGGGGCAAAGGTGGCAGGTAGTTCGAATTTCCACGGATACCGTGTAGTGATCGAAAACATGCGCGAGGGTTGAAAAGGAATGGACGAAATAGAGTGCGAGCGAGGGTTACAAAGGACAGGGATGGAACGCGGCGGAAAGTTAAAGTAAAGGAAGAAACATGGGCAAAAGTGGTCGCTGCGATGGTGGATGAGGGTCGGAAAGGGTTCTCAGGGGTGGCAGCGCGCAGAGCAGACAGTGAAAAGGGGTCTCAACAGGACAGAGGAAAATCGAAAACAGCAGGAAGTTAACGGAATTGGAAAACCGTGGAGAGGAAGCGAAAGGGGTTGGAAAATATTGTAGGAGAGGACGGGACGGGAGAGTGGTCAAAAGTCGTCACAAAGAGCGGAATGTGCTACGGAGAATGGTGGAGAAGTGACGGAAGTACGAAGGAAATATAGGGGAGAGCGAAGGGTTAGGGAAAACAGTGGTACAGGTCGAGCATTTCTCGGACGAACGGAGCCGGGGACTTTTAGCCTGTTAATTTGATGCGGACGGGAGCCTCCAGCCGGGTTCGATTCGACACCGGTTCCGGCCATCGGAGGGTAGAATGGTACAGGAAAGGGTGAGCTGCGCAGAAAATGGCTCTGACCGCTAATCCAATCGGCTTTCGCGAGAATTAAGGCAGCTCTTTTCCAGCGACGCGCGTGGATCCAATTTGGCACTTACGTAATTAACGCTGTCTACGATGCGACCCGACAATTAACTTACTCGGATAATTAACGCAACGTAGGCTGGAGCGACGTCGATACAAGACGGACAAGCTTTAGCCGATCATCAAGACACCGGCGACAAAAAATTCCGATGCATTTAAGGGGCTGTTCTCTAGTTTAGCGCGCGAGCTTCATCTTTGGCAATTTTCTTTCTTCGCGGCTTATACAGTTTTAGCACTTTTTACAAATTTTTTTCAGCGAAAACGTAGGTTCATTGCGAAATGTGTGTACGAACGCGCGAAGATGTCGTTGCTTCGGACAGTGATATCGATATTTTTGCCACGATTATATGCAGCGATTTGATCGGTCGGAGGAATCAGGGTCAGATGGAAAAATCGGAAGATCTATTCGCGTTTCGCACGCCACCGTTGAACGCGGGCGATGCGAAATTCCGCGGAATTATTTGGGATTACGAGACGAACTTTTAATTGTATTGCGTTTCCCTGTGGAATGTTTAATCAGCGCCCGGGAAAGCGCGGTACACTGGCGCACTTTTCATCGAAGCCCGCAGCTTTTGGTAATGCGCTTAGCGGAAAGTAATCAGAAAGCACGGGGCGGCGAGCTAGCGCCGGATTTTTCGTTCTGCGTTTGAAACCGGACGCTGCGAGTATCAGTAGAAACACGGGTCGCCGCGCCGTGCGTTTTCGAATTTGTCACATCGTTTCGCGCCGTCCCCCCCTCGCATCCCTCCTCACGGCACTGGCAACAGCAGATAGATGCTTATTAGAGCTCGCATAATGAGAAGAAACATCCGGCGAACGAACGGTCCGGGAATATTAAAGCCATCCTAATTGCGTTTCAACTTCTGTGCGTGCGTCGACTTGTATCACTTATACCATTGAAATCAAAATGATAATACTGAGAAGCTAGTTTTAATGCGATTTAGTTATTAGGATGAACAAAAACATTCGTAGTATGCGGTACGAGCTCGTAAAACTGCACTCCGGTCTGATATATATCTAGTCTGTGCTACTTAAAATGGCTGAGGTTAGAAGCCGATCATATCGATATTTTTATAATTCATAATCATAGAACATTTATCCAATATTTGTGATAGAAAAAACGTACTTAACGCTAAGTAACAGGCACATGTTACCTTATAAAGATGACAAGGTTTAATTTATTTAGACTTTGCTCGGTTGTAATATGTGCTCCAATCTTTCTCGTGAAAGCATCTTCACAATTTCAATAATTGTGAAATAAAAAATCTAGAACCGGTCATTCTAGACCGGTCGTGGTAGCTTTAGCGTTAAATAACGATAACAGTTTTACTTGGATAGTTTACAAAATTATGCCTGCTACGTTACGTCCAATTATCATCAAATTAGGCAGACCGACGATAGAACAGGGCACGAAAATCCCCATTGAGCCGGTTACGATGTTCATCGATCCTCACCTTATGCAATTACTTATGAATCATACTAACGGTAATTAGGTTCGAATTGGCTGGTACAATGGCCAAGATTATTTCTGATAATCTGAAGTGGCTGCGGATACCAACGAGCTTAAAGGGAGAGCAGCAACTGAATCTCTCTCGTACAATGGAGATTATTCGACACTCGATCGTACATATTACAGGTGCTGCGCGCGAGTGGCGGGAGGGGAGG
>CM052211.1:2808108-2837290 GCA_028454225.1 Lasioglossum leucozonium | reverse complement strand
CCAGCGGATCTTTATGAAAAATAAAATTTTTTGTGTCAATTACAACAAATTGGAGTGAAATAGAAATTTATTTCCTTTCTTAATATGTTTAATAGGTCTAAAATAATCTAACAGTATCTTTAAATTTTTCCAATGTTTTTACTGTTGCAAATTATACCTACTAATTTTTGCCATAAATGCATAAACATCCGCTGTGTACTAATAATAATAGTAAAATGCTATAAATATCCCAAAATTTTTCAAAAATGATAAGGGGGGTTCTATACTACTAATTTGTATTGTATGTGAAAATATTCCGATAAAAGTACAGCTAAATAATTTTAAATAGTAGAAAACTATTCCTTGTCTGCGACACGTAAAGCTTCAAACCTTTGTTCAAGTTTTTACATTCGCTATCGTGCTCTCAAATGATATTCCATTAAATGCTTCCCTGAGATTAACATTTATTTCTTCGATATTTCAATATAATACTGATAATAATAATTAAAAGAGATTGCTATAAATATCCCAAAATTTTTTAAAAATGATAGGATACTATACTGTTCGTTTCTATCGTACGTGAAAATACCGACAAAAATAAAAAATAAACAATAAAAAATATTCGGTTATTTTGCAATTACTCGACAAAATTTTTTAACTTGCTGTGGTACTCCCCTATATGAAGGCCCGATTAGAACAGTGAGGAATACGGCGACTTTTCCCAAAGAGCGCGTGCAGTAGTCGACAAGGAATGCAGCATCGATGTGCTTATCAATGGCTATCGCCGATTCTCGAGCGCGGCGTTTACGTTATCCGCGGAGCGGAAGGCCAGAGAATGGGCGAAAGGTGAAGGTTGCATCGTTCAAAAAGAATTTCCTGTCGGGCACGCAAGCCAGCCCGATTGTTTTTAGAAAAATTCCGGTGTAATTTCCCGTTTCCGGTTCGCGGAGGACCGCTCGAGGGGGTCCTGGGGAACGATCGTGGCTCGGGGACGCGTTCCGAAAATTCGATTCGCCGTTCCTTGGTCGGACGAGGGTCGAGGTCGGAAGGTCAGGTACCGTTCGCTATTTAGAGCAGGACCTTGGGTGCCGTTCTTATCTCGAGCGGTGCAAGAGAACGGTGTGTGCGGGGGCGGAGAAAAATAGAAAGAGGTACACGCGATGTCGTGTTGGTGGCCAAAGATACAAGGGAAAGTTTCTCGGGCACAAGTGGTCACGTACCGGCTTTGTCAGACGCAGGCTATCTCCGCGAAAGATCTAGCCTCGAAAAATCCTTCTTTCCTACGATCTGTGTGTGTGTGTGTGTGTGTGTTTCTCACTCTCTGCCTTGCATTCGTTCTTTCTTTTTTCTTGAACCAAGCTTTACTCTCGCCCGCCGGAGCTCTCTGTTTTCCGATCGATCCTCGTCGAACCTATCGGCAACCCTCGATCGAGATTTTCGCTTCGTTACGCGACTTTCGCGTGTCACGCGGGATCAAGTTCAATGGGCACTCTTACGGAGCAAACAATTCTGACGCTTTTGCGTTGGGCTCGATTAATGCCTCCGGCGAAAATTTCGGCGATGTCACTTATAACTTCTTACACAAATATTAACACAGTAGATAAATAAACATAAAATAACAAAGAAGGGACCTGCACAAAGACTTGTGGTAATGCTATCCGATAATTCTGCGTAATTGTTTTTTAAAACTGTGTAAAGACACACTACTGTAATAATGCGATTTACTGGATTAATTAATCTATATGTAGATCTGGATTTAAGTAGTTGAAATCCTGCTCTAGATCTCACTACACGTTCAGGTACGTAGAAATTGATTTGCATAAGAAGGGAGGGACAATCAATATGATTATTAATTAAATTATAAATGACAGATTTTCTGATTAACACAATAATAAAATAAAATAGTCAGTCCTTTCAAGGTCACGAATGTGTTGGTAAATGTTTGGCACAAGAATAAGGAAAAATAAACAAGCTTTGTCAATGTTTCGCAAATATCGTGCGCGACTCTCTGTCCGGTGCATCGAGGCATTACTGCATTCAACAATGTTTCATTTTCTTTTCAGTTCAGCGAGTAACTTAGCGCACTTCGTTCGTAGTGGCGTAAATTCTGTTGTACTTCAAAATTATCTGAATTTGATTTGCCCTCCATTAAATTACAAGCTGAAAGAAAAATTGACGGTGGGGAATTGTTTGATGTATGATTCGATGGTAAAAGCACTTTCCGTTGAGGCTGTTATTTAAGGGGAAATTATCAAGCTTCTTTGAGGTTTGGCGGAGCCATTAAAAAGTCTATTAACCTTCGACTGACAAGGCTTAAGTGCACTTTGACCCAAGGTTGCAATCGTTCAAATTTTAATTTCCTGACAGCCGGTTAAATTGTTAGCTACGGTGACTCGCGATCTCGTTCGCATACTTTCCAAGTAAAAATAAAGCACACAAGTTATTATTATTCTCTGGCAATAAATAAACTACCAGTTCTTTCTGCTACTAATTATTTTCGAATATTAATTTTCTGAGCACATGGAATAGAATATTGAAACACGCAGTGAAAGCAAAAATAATGTGGATTATTTATAGGAACACACAATACTGGCAAACATTACAAATGATTGCAAAAAATTGTCCAGCATCTGGAATAAAAATTATATAAAAAAATAATATTAAACTTGCACTTCAATTTAATGATACGAGAAGATAGTCTTGAATTTCTCAGCTGACTTTGAATATTCGCACACAACACGCGTCTCTCAAATTGTTTCAGTGCGTGGACAATTAGTATCAGCAGATCTAGTGTTAGGCGCAGCCGAACTCGGTCGCAAGCTCCGTTCTAATTGCAGGTGTACGCGGATTTAAGGGGACTTTCTAAATTTTTCGGAAAACCGAGAAAACTTTCGCATAACTGCCGGAATTCACGTGAGACGGGGCTCGAAGCCGGCCAGGTGAAACGAATAATTTTAGAAAAGTTTTATCCCCGTTCCAGAAGGTGTTACCGAGCGGGGCTAATGACGGAATTTTAAATCTCTCGCCGGAATGATGGCAGCTTCGTGCCGCGATAATTGCCAGTGGCGGTGCTCGCGCGCATATAATTTCGCGCTGCAAGTTCCGCGGCTCGTAAAAAACCCGGCGATGCGCGCCCGTTATCGGCCGTTAAAACGCGAAAATCTGCAACCGGTGATACTTCACGGGCCATGTATTGTTACAGCCCGATTTGCCAGGACAGTTCGGCGAGTCGTTCCCGTCGCGTCCCGTCGTTCCATCCCGTTTCCGGTTGCCCAATCGTGCACAAACACTAATGTCCATCATGATTACCGGCGTTCCTGGCGGTTTACACTGTCATACGATAGCCGTGGATCAGCCATTAAGGCTCGCGAGAGAAAAAAGTTGCGAGCTGCGCGGTCGTTACGTATTTGCCGCGCGGTTTCCACGGCTCCGATAAGCGCCGCTGTGAATGCGCTTTCACGTGATAATGCACGGCAAACCAGTCGCGACCGCCCCCATTGTTGTTATTTATGTACTTCGAAGAATAATGAAATTGATTGAAATGTCCAGTAGGGCAAAGCTAGCCTAATATGAAACCCATTTTCAGTCGAAAATCATAGCTCTCGATTAAAAATTGAGTCTGTTTTGAAACGAATTGGGAGAAATAGTAAAATTTTGAACTACGATTTATTTTACGGTTTCGGCGATTAGTAGACAGCGGATTTTATGCATTTATCGCAAAAATGAGTAGGTGTAATTTAAGACAGTAAAGACATTAGAAGAATTTAATAACACTGTTATATTGTTATCAACCTATTGAACATGTTAAGAAAGAAAATAAATTTCTATTTCACTTCAGATTGTTGCGATTCGAAAATCATAGCTCTCGACTAAAAATTGAATGTTTATACTTTTGAAACCAATTGGGAAAAATAGTAAAAATTATTAGGGGGTTTCTTAACCCCTTGTACTACGATTTATAAATAATAATTTAGTAATTTTATTAAAAAATGGAGAATATTTATATCTATTGTATGTCTATACAAATACAGTGCACGTGAGTGAATGAGAAATCGTACAATTATCAATTCAGCGCATTTATGTTAGTAACGGTTGAAAATTTTCAAATGAAACATTAGTAAACATCGCAAATATAAAAACGGACAAAGGACATAATTTATAATGAAATAGCATAATTTTTCCGAGCACCAAATATTACGGTCCTCGAATAGACACCGAAAATGAATGTTTATAACGAGCGCCGTGCAAATTCGTTCCATAATTCGCGGGGAAAAGCTTCAGAACGAAGGGTACGCTATTTTCGGCTTGCACGGCAATTAGTGAAATTTAGCGAGCACATTAAGGAAGCTTGTTAGTCATAGAAACATCGCCACTCTACCGGCCAAAGAATGATTGCGCGATAACAAGCTGCTAGTTTCGCTGTCCCGATGTCCGTAAAAACCCAAAAATACATCCGCTATGTATACCGTGCATGGTATTCAGATGGAGTTTTCATTTCACAGCCAATCGAACCGGATGGAATTCAATTTGCAAATGAAAGCTGCGCGCTCGATGATCTCGAGAAAATGAGAGTCCGCGTAGAATCGAAACAGGTGTACAAAAACGGAAGTTCAGCCCGATGATACACAAAACACCGAACTATTTTATTTTTCTTGTGCTTATCAACAATTTAAAAAAAAAATCATCTAAATTTCTGTACATAAATATTTTATTGCAGCAATGTCAGTGTTACCGGGTTCGGGTAGTGTTGTACGAAATTGCTGCTCGCTTCGGTTCGATTGCTATCTGTATATACAGGGTGGGTCATTCAAATGAGAGCAGGAAATATTTTTTTTGCTTACAAATACACGAGGAAATTGTTGAAAGCTGTTTAAAACAACGCCGGACCGAAACGAATGGAGATAAGAGGAAAGAAATTTTGTCGAGGCTCCTAAATAATTTCATATTGTGTGAAAATATTCTTTTTAAATAAACGATGTGGAACGTAATCCTACCAATTGTGAAATTGTTTGTATTTACGATTGATCAATATTATAATAATTTTTTTCTACGATTAAACATTGTTTAATGTGACAACGATCTATTGAAAGGAATTATTTTCGTTCGGAGTTTCTTTGAAGAATCTTAAGTTTCTTTTCTTGCGTCAAGGGAACAGAAAATAGCGGATAAAAGTCTGTCGGTGGAAGAGAGTGGTCCGCGAAACACAACTAAGGCTGGTGTTACGGTCTAACAACCGTAAAAAATAAATAAGCCCTTTCCCAATTTTTTGCTGTCCTTCGAAAACTAGAAGAATGCTAATCCTTCAGATGTCGAATATGGCACTTGAGGATTCAAGCTGATGGCATTGGGAAAGTGGCCATAAATTCATTTCGAGCGGTCCTCGTTCGAGTACCACGTCCGAGGTACGCGAGGTTCCCGGGGTTGGACCAGCGGGTCCTGTGAATCGTGTCTTTGTATCCCTTGGCCTGTGTCATCGGACCCAGGTCAGGGGACCATAAAACATTGGCCATGTGGACCATGAAAATAAACACTACTCCGGGGTCCCATAGTAAAACACAAATTGGGAATTTTTCCTAATTAAGCCTTGAGGTGGGGGCTCTTTCTCATCCAACAGGAAAGAAGGTCCTCCTCCCTCAAGGCAATTGACAAATAGGGTTGCCTTTCCCTAAAATAGGTCCATCCCACAAGTCTGCAACAACTTGGCATGCAAAAGGACCCTGGAGTAGAAAGTCAGAACGATTTTAAAAGCGAAGCGAACTACATCGTGTAAAAAACACATATATATGTTCTCAGTATTATATTTACCACCGCGAACACTCTTATATTAAGTTATAATAAAGTTATTATACAAAGTTTAAAAAACGGTTTAATTCAGTATCTAATTATAACATATAAAATATTCACTAGCCGTTAATTCAGCAAGTGAAGCGGAGCATTACAAGAAAGATTCTTTCACCCTTTAAAAAATATTTGCTCACGCACTGAACAGCTGGCGAAATAGATTGGAGACAATCAATTCTGCAACAGGCTATGCCCATAATACAAACCGCACGGCTAACAGGCTGTGATGAGCTAGGTTATGCAGTTATACCGGGTGACCCGATTTGATCAAGCACACCGGACGTCCGGTGCAGAACGGATATGAAACCGGGGAACGTGGATGGTCATCGATAACCAAGAATTTTAGAATCGCACGGACGATGAAGGAATGTTTAGTTTCACGCGGAATTAATCGAAATTTTACGCGAGATGTATCCGGTCGGTAACTGTCGAGCACTAAATGTGGTTAGCTTATCTTTTAAAAAATATTAACATTATTTGTCCAAAAATTAATTTTTATACTAATAAATTTTAATACTAATCAATTTTTATACTAATAAATTTTAATACTAATAAATTTTTATACTAATAAATTTTAATACTAATAAATTTTTATACTAATAATTTCTTATACAAAAATTAATTTTTATACAAATAAATTGAACGTACATAATTATAAATTTTACTTTCTCATATTTTCTTGTATCGAGTAAACTGTTTCGGATTTAGCAAATTTTTATGGTTTTCTTGGTCATTCCGCGATCATCTCTCGTAGATCGTGGCTGCCGGTGTCCGGGTCTCGGACGACCCGTACTAGCGACTATACCAAAAACAGGAATTTTTGTCAAAGGATCATTAAAAAGTTATGGTGAAACTCGAGTGGTTCTTCCCGTTGAGTGTCTCAGAGAATGGCGACATAAAATTAGAGGCGTGCCAGGTGCGAGCCAAATTATTTACTATCCAAAATTCTAGTATAGTAAAAAGTTTCCCAAACTCCAATGCGATCTCCGAACGGTCCGCCCGATAAAACAAGCGCAGATGCGTCCGTTTGCACTTTCTGTAAATTAATCCGCAAAAGTCTATATATACGTAGGTATGTATTTGCATGAACATCCGCAGTCTGAATGAGTATACTCGAACACTGACGGAGAGCGTATTCGCGCCAGTTACCGGCGCTCGGGTACAATTGTGTGCGTCTGTATCGCGCGCGCGCCTATTTTATGTGTTTACATATATAAAATGTGGCCCATGACAATCGCGCCGCTTCAATGGCGGACGGCGAACAGGAACGAAAGTTTGTGCGACCTATTTCTAACCAACTTACAACCACTTTTGTGACACATTATATCTTGCAGACTGGACTCCGAGTTCGTGGAAACAATTGTTAAAACGAAATTTAATAACCCGACAAATGATTTTACAGTCAAGTTTTACAGGAGCGTCTAACTGCACTGAATTTTTATTATTTTTCCATGACACAAAGGTTAACAATAAATCCACCACTGCCGGTCGAATGACCGGTTTTATATTTTTCATTTTAGAATGATTGAAACGTCGAAGTTGCTCACATGGAAATTGATTCGACAAAATTTTTTTTATTCAAGCACATATTCAGATAAAAATTGCTCAAAATCTAAATTAAATAGAGCCTTCTCATTTTTATAAAATATTTTAATCATGTTACAGTCAAGTTTTATAGAAAAGTAATTTTTCCACGACATAAAAAAAGATTAACACTAAATCCACCACTGCTAGTCGAATGACCGGTTTTATATGTTTCATTTTAGAATGATTGAAACGTCGAAGTTGCTCACATGGAAATTGATCCGACAAAATTTTTTTTATCCAAGCATATGTTGAGGTAAAAATTACTCAAAATCCAAATTAAATAGAGTCATCTCATTTTTATAAGGTAAATTATTTTTATCATTTTACAGTCAAGTTTTATAGGAAAGTAATTTTTCCACGACAGAAAAAAAGATTAACACTAAACCTACCATTGCTTGGTTTTATATATTTATTTTACAATTATTACGAAGTTGCTTACGTGATTTGATAACATTTTTTTTTATCCAAGCACAAACTGAGATAAAAATTTAACTTCGCCCACATTTTAACCGCTTGTGCTCGGTAGGTTCAGCGTTAAAGAAGTGTTGATACGCACACCTGATATTGAGCAGGGTGTTAAAGATGGCGTGTTTGTGGTCCAAGAAAGCGGCGATACGCGTTTTACTCGGAATAAAATAGGAAATCAGATTGCGCGGGATGTTGGCTCGGTTAAACCGTGCGCGTATCGATCGAGGATCGGCTGGAAATAGGCCATGGAATCCCAAAGGCATCGATCCCGGTCCGAAATCCTCGTTCTAACGATTCGCGGCGCGGCGGCCGGATGTTCGAGCAGCGGCAGAGATAACCGCGCCACCGCGATAAATTCGCGGTGCACTTTCTGTTTTACAGCGACATTCATTAACCCGGCGCGGCGCGGGATGAAAAATGCAGCGGTCGCATAAACGAGTACAAAAGTGCTCGGCTCGGTGGACAGTGTCGCGAGGGGTAAAGAAACGGAAATCGAAGAGAGAGAGAAAGGCGAAAAAACAGAAAAACAAATCTACCAGCGGGATGAATGAGGACAGCAGAGATCGTTGAGCGTTCAGAGAAATGTGGAGCGAAAAGTGGACCGAAAACGGGGCTGCTAGTCGCTCTTTAGGGGCGGATAAATTTCGGCTGGAATGACGCTGATGAACGTTCCGCAGGAGCCCTTTCAGAGGGAATAAGAATTCGGGAGTGTTACTTCCGGCGCGGAGCGAGCTCGATAAATTTCCATGAATTTTTTCCGGAGGGAAGCGCGCGCTCCGGCCGCGCACCGTGAAAATTTCATCGGGCGAACGTGCACCGTGGGTCCGCAACACGTGTGATTTCGTCGAGTGCAATTTTAATCGCATACGAGGAGACCGGGGAACCTCGTCAACGGTGTGCAGAGTCTTGGTCACGTGAAAATATATTTTTTGGACGAGCAAATACGTTCCACTGAAATTTCCAGCGATCGAATCGAACATACCGGAATGCACTAGAATTTACTGGAATATTTTTTCGTCCGATATCACTCAAGTATTCGCGAGCGTATAGAACCCTTTAAGGTCAGCAATGCCCGTTTAATTCGACCGGCTCCCGAACGGCTGAAAGGCCGCAAGGGGGGTGGCCTCGCATTTCGGTGCCACAAGCGACGGTGTCGAGGGGGTTGGGAGTCGGAAACCCGGGGGTTGGAAGCGACGTCGGCCCGTAGTGTCTCCGCAGACAGCAACAACGCCGCCACGCAGCAGCGGCCTATCCAGGCCGTGGTTCGTGCTCTCTTGCGCATCGTTCTTCTCGAACAACCCCCGGCTGATTTTCCCGCGCAACCCCTTCGACTTCGCGGAGAGCCTCTCAGTTGCGCGCGTCCCAAGCTGCCAAAACGTTCTCCGGGGCACCGGAAATGCCCGAGAACTCCGGCAGAATCTCGAAATCGTGGATCCTGTTCGCGAACCTGTTCCACCCCCTGCCGGAACACGTTCGAATTAATTAACCACCCCACTCCGCCCCACCCCCCTCCCACCATCCGCGAGAAGTTCGCGATCGCCGGGAAGTGTTGGAAACGCACAGGCTCGTGCCGCCGCGCCGTTTAAAATCGAATTTCGCTGGCAGCGAGTCAAATATTCGGAGCCAATGAATCGGCCAGGCGAACGTTTGCCAGGGGGTTGCGAGGGGAGAAGATAACCTCGGTTCCTCGGGGTGCAATGTGTCACAGTGAACAACTCGAGGCCGAGCGGAACGACAGCTTCGGCTGGCCGAGTGTGTTGTCTTGAAACGGAGCCTCGTCGACTGCTAGTCAATTCTCTTTTTCACTTATTGGACATTCCCCGTGGAACACAGTTTTCTTATCGACCGAACGGCTCTTCTTCGCTTCGCACGAACAAATCAACCAACTTTGTATCCAGCGGAGTGTCTTGCCTCGAAAACTTCCAGCGAATTCCCTTTCGCTGTTTTCGGACATCGGCTATCGACTAAATGGCTCCTCCACGAACGACTGACAGCCTTATCCGGCGGAGTGCGTCGTCTTGAAACCACCTTCGCAGCCTCGAGTAAATTCTCTACTCTCGACGTTCCGGCCCGACAGAATTCTTATCAGCGAACGATCAACTGACAGTTCTTCTTTATACGGTGGCGTGTATCGAAACGAAGCCTCGTCGGACTTCCAGCAAATTATTTTCCATTCTTTCCGGACGATCGAATGGAATTTTCGTCGAATGCCGCCCCTCTGTGCAAATAAGTAGAGTGCGATTGTCCCTTTCGACGGCCATGCTCCGCGAGAGACAATTCGAAACGGAAAGTTGGTTGTCGCGATCGATCGGTGATCGAACGAGTCGTAACGAGTCACCCGTAAAAAGCTCCCCGT
Organism: Lasioglossum leucozonium; assembly: GCA_028454225.1. Taxonomy (NCBI): domain Eukaryota; kingdom Metazoa; phylum Arthropoda; class Insecta; order Hymenoptera; family Halictidae; genus Lasioglossum; species Lasioglossum leucozonium. Next base: position 2,827,059 of record CM052211.1, on the reverse strand, counting down.
TGTTGCAACCGACTGGCGTTTCGATCGCTTTCGCCTGTTCCGCGTCGCAGAGAGGACCGATGTTCACCGGCTGATCCCGACTGTCAAATAGGGGATGAAGCGGCCGATTCCTTTTTTCCCCCAGCGACACTGTTAAGGTGAGCCTGTTTTCTTTACTTAATCCGGGATTAGCTTACTGCGTAACGAAGACATATGTTTGACATCGTTGCTTTCCTAATACTGAGTAACTTGTGAAATTTCACTCTTGAACTTCTCTTTTTCTATATATGAAAATAATGATTTCGATACGTATTCCGGAATTTTTTCAGATTTTTTAAAGCCTAGTAAAAAATCAGTCGCGAAGATAAACGACCCAGTGTGCAGACGGCGTCGATAAAAATAAGCTTGCGGGCGGAGGGTTAATTAACGAGACGTTCGTTAAGATAATCGTTTTAAAATATTTCGCCGATGTGAGATTATTTTGAAAAATATGCTTTAGTATTTTCAGCTTTTTTTTTTAAATAAAAGAGTTTTGGCTAATATAAACCGTATCGTTTCGTGATAAAACATTGCGAGGGTAGTATATTCCATGTTTATTAGATTTTAATGGGAAAGAACGGTATTGTATCGCTGTAAAGCACAATAGTGAGAGTTTAAAGGTATCGCAGCGTGGGGGTTGTTTGATTTTCATTAAATTCTAATGGGAAAAATTGTTAGTTTCACTGAAAGGATGTCAACGGCAGTGAAACAAACTCTTTCTCCCTTTGTCACGAACTGACTTTTCTCGTGAACAATACCTTTTCATTAGCCGCGCAATCTGAAAATTACCGCCCTTACGGAGCTAACTAAATTGAATAATTTCGTGACTGATAAACCATTAAACGTCATCGAAAAACCCCCCGAAAAATAGCACGATTCGAGAAAGAAACGAACGAATCGCGAGAATTGAAAAGAACCGGGTGACATTCTTCTCGTTTTCACAAAACGAGTGCTCGGTGCAATGGCGCAACACGCTCCGCCGTTATTTATTCAATTCCGAACGGTAGTGGAAAAAAAACGCGTTGCCAGCAATCTCAATTTCCGGCGACCGACAATAGAAAATAATAGAATCAACAGTCTGTAACAAGACAGGCGGAGAGCGAGGGAGAACGTACTTTCGGAGACGAGCCTCTTACGTTACAGGCTCGTCTTATTTTTCCGCCGTCGTCATGGGGAAAAAAAGCCAGCAATCCGGTTTCCCTTCGCGTTAATGGGATGGGCGGTTCGACTTTTCAATTAAAGCAGAAACGATAAATTCGCGCCGACAGGGGGTGAAAACGATACCGTGAGAAACGATCGAACTTGCTGGCCGTGCAAGAAATCCGAGGAGTAGCGTTCGCTTCGACGCGAGGATGACGGGAGGGTTTCTGTCCCTCGTCGATGTCCGGGGTCCCATTGGATTTTGATCACGTTTACCTGAACGTACAAACCGACGTCCAATGGCAAGTCGGAGGGACTCGAACGACGTGCAATCGAATTCTGCAATGTCGAGGTCAATTAATGAACGTCGTCTTGAATTATTGCACCGGGTGCTCCGCGTACAATTAATACGAATGTTTCCCATGGTCGTCGGGAATCGTGTTTGCACATTAATTCGACGGTTCTCTTTTTAATCGAGGAATAAATCTAGCCGGGCTTTTGCTTGATGCAAAAAACGTTATCTCGTGCGATACACGTAACGCGCGATTAATGTTAAAGGTGAACAAAAATAATTGCAATTTACGTGTACATGAAAATATCACACGCAACACGCGATATTCAGGGTTGTTCGTATAAGACTAGGCTTCTACAATATACCTCACCATGACGAATTACTGTTATTATCCTTGATAATGACTCACTTGGTATGTAGATTGTGGATGTTAATTGCACATCTCAGCCGATCCCATAGCAAAATGCGCACTACAGACTAATACATACGCAACAACGGTTTTCTTTTTTACACGATTTAAGAAATTGTCGACGTTTCACAGTTACGGTAGAGATCGTTGGCGACAGTTATGGAGATAATACCAGAGACGTTGAGGAACACTCCGATGAGTCCCCTAAAATCGTAGTAATTAGTTTTCGTTGAAGACTGTAGATTGCACAGCATGCTTTTCACCATAACGCTGCGCAGTGCGCTGTCATGGGACAAAAATCGAAAAATAAACTTCTACACAATGTCGTTATTGGAGAGTTCTTTGGTATGTATTACTAAGATAAGAAATGGGATTCGAAGAAATAAACAACCATTCACGATGCCCTGTCATGTTGCGCGTGTGCCAAAAATTTCAATTGAAATTCGTCGTCCAGGCGAGCTAGCGTACCAGTGCGATAAAAGTGAAAAATTTAAATACTTTTCATTTTTACACTGTTTCGATTCTTATGTTCACTTTTTTAGAGTAGGCTTAGTAGCAGAGATTGTAACTTCAATTAAGGTTTAAACAAATACTCGAAACTCCTCCAAACTACCACTAAAATTCATAATTTTTCTATCTATTTTGCAAATATTTATAATTTACTGTCTGTTTTGTAAATATTTATAATTTTACTATCTATTTTTTAAATGTATACACAAAAACACTCGAAATATATTGGGTTGGCAAGGAAGTAATTTCGGTTCCAGATAGGGCTATGTTTTTTTCGTTTCAATAACTTCTAAGGTTATAATTTTTTTCTTTCTGAAATTTGATAACTAACATTTGATAATAAGATTGCATAGAGGTTAAAATATTTTATTCATATGAAAAATTGGTTTCTATTTCACCTTAAAATACCGAAATTACTTTCTTGCCAATCCAATAATAATTAGTGAACATGTATGTAAATGAGTTATTTAAACTGCAATTGTGACTTTTGTCCGGAAATCCCATTGACTCAGCGCACTGTGCGCCGCGCATCCCGACGCGAGAGTGTGTCAAAGCGAGTCGCATTACCGGCTATCTGCCTCTCCACTCCAGGGCTCGTGTAATAGATCGTCGAAATTCGAAGACACTCGCCGTTTAATCAACGGGGAACCGCCTTTGTGGGGCGATAATTGAGATTATGCGAGAAAAGTGAAGTCGCGGCCACGTCGTCGTACCGTGGAAACGCGACTCGAGAGCTTAAAGAGCTATCCTATTGTTGCCGGAGTGGTTTGCGAAATCTAATCAAACAGGGAGATGCAGTGACATCCATTCGTACCGTAGTCCTCGAACATTGTCGCTTCGATTGTTCCTGGGAAACGTCCATGGTTAACACCGTCACTGTCTAATCATCAATCAGAATGATCCTGCGCGTATCAAAGTAATTTACTTAATTCGAGCGACAAGTTGAAGTTCGTTTAGGTTCTTCTTCAGTCTGAAAAACGGCACCGTTGGATCGAAAAAATTTTTTTTTCTTTCCGAAAAAGATAGTGTTGATGATCGTTCCCCGGCGAAGCGTGATTAAACCGGTGAAGAGGTTAATGGGTTTAACGTAATTTGTTGTTTTCTTCGGGATTGTCGAGGGAACGTCTTCCGTTAAGCAGGTTTTATCCCTTTGAGCGCAGCCCCAATAACTTATATTGCATTACGACCACAACGAAGCGGTTTCGAGCACAAATCTACTTATGGAACCTTTGAAGATGCTTCTGAACAATGCCGCCGGCCAAAGTTATGCACGGCCGGTAAGGTCAAGCATTCCGGTAGCCTGGCTTTCAATATATTGTAAATGGAGAGACGGAAAAGGCGGCTTTAATATTGAAAGCTCCGTCCGGCGTGCTCGAGACCTGTCTGATAAAGTATGAGAGATAGATGTGTAAATTGTTACTAATTCAAGGACGTATGTTCTTCGTACATTATCGTATCGCGTTGCTTCCGTATTTTAAAAATATTCTATCGACATTCTTAAATTGTTTGATTTTTCTGAGGGGTTTAAATTATGTCAACTACGAATAAAACGTGCTAAAAGAGGCGTACTGTAAAAATACTAGTCTGCGAATTTTCATGCGAAATTAACATTTGCGGGAGCCAAGTAGGAATTCCGTTCTTTCTTGAACAATTTTAATAAATACGTAATGATACATCGATATTAAATTTTTTCAATTTTTTAACCGTTTAAAATTTCGCACAAAATCCGCTGTCCAATTATTTTTTGATACTACATTATTATTTTGTCTAATATTTTGTGTCACTCGGTAAATAGTGACAATTTTCTGCAAAATAATTTTCTATCTGAATTGCAACGATCTTGAGTGAAATAGAAATTTATCTTTTCTCTTAATATGTTTAATAGATTGTAAACAATATAACAGCATATCTAAATTCTTGTAATTTGTTTACAGTTTGTTATAAATGCATAAAATCCGCTGTCTAGTAATGACCACAAAGACTTACAATTACACTTCGATTTAAAAGGAACGAATAACACATATTCGGTGGATTCTGTTGAAAACGTTACAAGTCTTAATTAATTTCTGTGACAGCGGGAGGATAAATACAAAGCACATTACAGCGTAATAAATAGCTGGTTTGACAGGAAGCTGTCCCAATAACGTGTACTGGGAATCATGTCAAGGTCCCCGAAGTCTAAATAAAATATCCTCGAACGGAGAACGTCCTCGGCGGAGATTCCCGAGTTTCAGAACTCCTTCGGCAATAAAGTACGTCGGGGAGGACGATTCATGGCGGTTATTATCATTGATCTGGCCGAAATGAACCGTGACACAGTGTTCCACGGAGTCGTGGAACTTCCCAAGACAGGATCAAGGAACGGCTCTTCGCCGGCAGTTCGAGCAGCTGTCATGGCGGCGGCGGCAGGATTTACATACGGTGCCCGCGAACGCGCCGGAAATACCGAATTAAAGTAGTTATTCGGAGATCCTTCGACGAAGACGGGTCTCTCCTCCCGTTTCGACGGGAAATACGGTCCCCCGGCGGTATTGTGACGAGGAACGATCACGTCTTCCTCGGTGTTACGTTATTGCCGCTCTCGAACGTCGAGGACGCCTTGGCGAAAGGATAACTCGAAGTTCCTTGCCGCAAATAGGTCGTCCGTGTTGGTACAGGCTGATCTCCAATCTGTTTGCCGAATTATTTCGTCACCCCATAGAAAAGTCTGCGACGCTTCCCTCGGAGTGTCCTTTCTCTCAATATTCAGCAATTTCTTCCGGAAGAACTGTTCAATTTTGTTCCGCTTGTTTTGTCGCGAATGTTCCGGATCTGTGCCCGCCAAATTAATCTTGGGCAAGTAGTTCGAATGATAAGACGATATTGCGGGATCAGGACCCCCAGACCAACAAAATACTAATACAACAGACTAACAAAATGATTTTTTTTAACGGTCGCGGATGGTCCCTCGGAAGGACTAAATTTATGTCACCTTGTATTTTCAAGATTGTAGAAAACTAAACATTAGGCCAGATGCCTCGACTGGTTGTCAAATGAACCTAGTTTGTTTAATTCTCCATGACGGTCTTTAGGCACGAACGGACCATAAATATTAACCGAAAAACATCCATGTGTATGGTTCTTACGCGACGGAACAGCGCTCGAACTCTGCGCGCGCATAATTTTTTTCACAGTGAAAATAATAAAAGCTACGCGAGTTATGTATTTTTTAAGGGAGTATTTTGATACTCGAGGCCGATTTCTCCAATTTTTAGGAATTCTTTACTGCACTACTTTTTGCATTAAGATTTCGCACACAGGTTTACATCGTATTTTCTGAAGATGAAAAAATAAATTTCTGCAGTACTTTTTGCATTAAGATTTCGCAGACAGGTTTACATCGTATTTTCTGAAGATGAAAAAATAAATTTCTGCAGTACTTTTTGCATTAAGATTTCGCACACAGGTTTACATCGTATTTTCTGAAGATGGAAAAATAAATTTCTGCAGTACTTTTTGCATTAAGATTTCGCAGACAGGTTTACATCGTATTTTCTGAAGATGAAAAAATACATTTCTATTTCCAGCTCCAGTTTGTCCCATTTAAGGTAGAATATTTCGCGTGAAGCCCGGTTGGCTACTGATCAGGCCGAGGATTAATTAATCATGACATCAGCGGAAGCATAAAATTTACAATTGTCCGATCCGCTAACTCGATCGGCCATTACCGGGAAAATATTTCAGCTGGAATATTTTTAGAAAATGGCGAGGCATATGAGGAGCTGCCGCGTCGACTAATTGCTCGAACAACGGGAAAGGAACGAGTAACAAAGTGTGTCGGATAGAAATGTGCGTATCATACAGAAAAATATGTTCAGAGCTGTGTCAGGACATTGTTCCCGTTCGCGTATTCGTCTGGACAGGCACGTATTCCTCCGCGGAAACAACAGATTCAAAGAAAGAATAACGAACGAATGAATGCACCGGTAGAATTATTCAACAAATATTCGCGCACCTCCGGCGGAAATAGCATTGAATAATAATCGCGATTGTGTACACTATGCATCGGTGTGACTCTGACAAGAGCGAAACGACTGTATGTATTGTATTTATTATCCAGAAGCCGGTGCAAGAGGACGCGCGTTCAAGAAGTATATGTACGTTCCCGCGAAACGGTATCAGCTTCCCGTTTGTGTAGGCGAACAATTAATTCGTATGCAAATTAGATTGTTGCGTCTGAGCATTCGCCGGGTGGTGGGGGGAATGTCGGGTGAAATTTCGCAATTAATATTTTCCCCGAGTAACGCCATTCTCAAATTGCTAAATTATAGATTGGTGAGCGTCTCGCATTCCATCGTCATTACTAATGCGCGCCCAGAGTAAAATTCTATGTTCGAAACAAACTTCTACGATGCTCGCAGTGTTTGTAATTGTTTAGTTAAACCGTGCTGCGTGATTTTCACCGAGTGGAATTCGAGGTATTTTTCGGTGGTGTAAATCCACGGAGCACTAAAAGCGATTAAAATGACGAGGCTCTATTCATTTAGACTTTTTGCAATTTTTCTCTCAATATGTGCTTGGGTAAAAAAATAAATAAATTTTCATGTAAGCAACGTTACAGTTCCAATAATTCTAAAATGAAAAATATGAAACCGGTCATTTGACCGACAATGGTAGGTTTAGTGTCGACGTTTAGTGCACTTAGTAAAAATTTCCTAATAAAAAAGATATTAAGTGTATTTTCAACTTCATACTTTACAAACTTGGCCCCGTTAGCTATCCTAGTCATTTTTAGTGGTCGGTCGGCTCTAGTGTTAAAAAAAATAAATAGATTCGACGAGCGGCAAATAACAAATATTCCTATTTCAGTTCGGCATACGTGACTGTGGATTTAACAGCAATATTCGCGGCGATATCTAAACTGAGGATTTTATGAATTTATATCGCAAACATATAACACACGATAAAAAAAAACTACTTTACCGAAATCCCACGCTACCGATTTGATACTAAAAAAAAACGTAGCGAAGTGCAGGAAAAACTAATAGATTTTGTTACTATTATTGATAAAGATATTTATTTGTTACCGTTGAAATTATCATTAAACTAATGATTAATATTTATCGGTTAGCTCTGGGTTAGGTCGGTTATTACGACAGTGCAGGAAAAACTAATAGTTTTAGTTATTATTATTGATAAAGATATTTATTTGTTACCGTTGAAATTATCATTAAACTAATGATTAATATTTATCGGTTAGCTCTGGGTTAGGTCGGTTATTACGAGTGACTGGAAGGTGCAAATAGCTGAAGAATACAGGTGGACAAAGCTCGATCGGCTGATCGAGTGAAAGCCTGTCGGGCGCAAGTGTATCGGCTCGTTGTTTGCGCGATGTCTCAGAACTTTCCTGACAAGCACGTGTCGCGGAACTTCCACCGATTTATGCATTAATAGCTGAAAGCCACGGAATACTCATTGGCTCTCCCCTCTTGGTGGTCTTTCCCTCCTTTTAACTCCTGAGTAACTATTTATATCCCCGTTTCTCTGCAGCGCGTTCTTCGCTACTGGGCTTCATGTGCGTCAGCATTCTTGCGTGCGATTCAGCGAAACTTTATTTTCATCGTTTAATTACTTTTATCTTCTGATACCGCCTTCCTTCGTATATCAGCAAACTAGAAAATCTCCCACGTTGGAAATTCAATTTTTCCACGATCGCGACCATCTCTCGAGAATGGGAAATTTAGCGTTCGAATATTTTTCTGGCTCCTCCCCACCAAACTCCTGTGGAGTGTAGGAGGTGGGGAGTGGGGGAACCGGAGTGGTTTAAGAACATTAATTTATTATTCTCAGCTTATTAACGGTAAATCTACCGAGCACGAAAAACGATTAAAATTTTGTGAAGGCTCTGTTTATTTAGATTTTGTGCATAATTTCAATATACAGGGTGATACAATAGGATACCTAACAGACCTAACGTATCTTGCATTCAAAGATACGTCAATGCCATAAAAATAATTATTTTTATTTTCTATTTTTAGAAATCTCAATCTCATCTTTATTTTTTAAACTTTGACTAGGAATTCAGTGACTATAATTACTCAAGATCATTCAGGGTCGCAAAGTGTTTAAAAGGGTCCCGTTTAAAAAATAGAGGTGACCTTGAGATCTCTAAAAAAAGAATAACAATAAAACAAATATTCAACCTTAAGACATTTGACGTGTCTTTAAAAACAATAAAAATATTTTAGGTGCAAACCTTAGGTGACTCGCTCTGAATGCATGGATAAAAATATTTATCAACTGCAAAATACAGAACCATTTGACCGGTAGAGGTTTAGTCTTAAAATTGTTAAAGAGAAATTTCTGTTCGGTCCCCATTCATCGTGACCGGTGCAAGAAATTTCGCATAAAGATCCGCCGTAAACGAGTCCAGAGCGCCGATAGTATTGTCGAAATTCGCTTTGCAAGCGGATATCGAACGATGCGATCGACGACTTTCGGAAGGGGCACAACATTTCGATGGAGCGAAACGCGGGGTTAACGAGTCGTGAGCCGGCGCGTTGCGATATAAATGCGTTTTCGTCGAGGGTTCAAAGACGCGGAGGACCACAAACAGCCCCCGACCGGACGCCGCCGCCACAGAAAACCGATTTCCCGAATCGCGGGATTGATTCGACCATCGCGCCGGGGAACGGCCGGCACTTTGTACGCGAAACGTGCACGGTCTCGTCGATTGAAAACCAATGGCAGGATAATCCTGGAAGTCGGCCGGTAATATCGCGAAAATATTCTCCTGCGAGACGTCGCGACGCAGTCCGGATCGCTCGTGAAATATTTTCGCGAAACGCGAGGCTGAAATGTACTTGATACGAGCCGATAAATGTGATGAGAAACGATCCCCCCGAGAGATGGGGATCATCCTTGCAGCACGGTTTGATCGCGCAACGAGGTCCCCTAAACCACGGCGGATCCCATTCGACGCGTCTGATCCGCGATTGGATGACTTTTTCGTCTGGCGATGGCGGAATTTTTGCAGACTCGCCGGGACGCGTATCCCGCGCGACGAATAAAACGCTGAATACATTCGACCCGCAAATGTATTTACAGACTACAATTTCTCGGGAAATTGTCGATATTTGAATTGCGATAATTTCGTGAAAACAAATAGCACAAGCCTGGACTTATTTTAACGCTGAACCTACCGTGCATTTTATTATTTATGATTTAATTTTATCATTTATCATAAAATACAATTTTAGCTTATAAAAATGACAATGCTCTATTTAGATTTTGTGCAATTTTTATCGCAATATATGCTTGGATTCAAAAATTAATGAATTTCTATGCAAGTAACGTTATAATTTGAATAATTGTTAAATGAACAATATAAAACCGATTTAGTGTTAACCCTTATGTCAATAAACAATGTTTTCTACGATATTCAGTGATGTTGTTCTTTATAGTGTCAATACGTATTTTTATACTCGAAATGTAAACTAATCTATCAACATCTAAGAACATAGAAGTTTACAATAATTTTGCCATTTGTCAACAGAAATGTTAAAAGAATTTTAAAGTGGGGTATCTAGGTATCCGGTTATTAGTATAAGGATTAAAGATTGAACCCTCTGCAAAGCACTGTTGTACTTCCCTCTAAGACTGCAAAATAAAATTTGTATGCATCGCAAGAGACGAGAGGCAGATGGACAATTTTTTAATAATTTTAACAAACTCAAAATAGTATATTAGAGTAGATTTAGATATAGTGGATTTTATTCATTCTGGTCATCGAATCTGCAGTCTAATTATAATTATTGAACCGCATCTATTAAAATACAAGAAATAAAAGAGTAAGCTTGTCTTCGTCTAGCACAGTCATCTCTGATCATCCCAACGTTGATTTTGGAATTTTTCACTGCACTGCAACATCTACAAACGTGTAATGTAGTTTTTGTTTCGGGTTGTTAATGCAGGAGTTCGTTATTTATAGCAGTTTCTGTACCCGGAACACGTTGACCCGATATTAAACGCGGCATTCTCCCCCATTTCCCAGTGATCCAAGTCGATCCATCGACTGTAGAATGTCAATGGCCGAGCCAATTTCGTGTTTTTCCCTCCCCCCGTTCGACCACCAGCCATTTGCCCCCTCGACGGTCTCGAGAAATTGCTCGATAACGATCAAGCGGGCTTTAATTGTGCCAACTACACGGTAAAAGGTGGTTGATTAATGCGCCGGAAGATTGCTCGGTACGTTTCGCATGCCGGAGACGATGATTGAAAGTAAATAGCGCGGGTCACCAGCCTGCAGAACGCGTCGCGGGAACCGGCGATTATGTGGCGGACCATTTGCCGAATCGGGAAATTAAACTTTATTAACTCTGTAAAACGAGCTGGTGAACGCATTTCTGCGAAATGATGGGGCAGAGGCGTTCGACCTTGAATTTCAAGGACGAAACGGTCAACAATGTTTTCTTTTAATCGCATTCTGTTCATCGCAAGGATAAAATGCCCGAAAGAAAAGTTTTAGCGATATTCATAGGCTTAAGGTTATAATTAGATTGCGGATCTTTATGCAAAATAAAAACTTTCTACATGAATTGCAACAAGTTGCGGTTAAATAAATATGTAATTTCTTGCTAAATATGTTTAATAGGTTGAAAATATTATAGTAGTATTCTTAAATTCTTCGAATATTTTTACTGTCAAAAATTATACCTACCCATTTTTATTATAAATACATAAAATCCGCAGTCTAGTTATAATATAGCAGGTCATTGAATTCGCCTTAACGTCAGCTATAATATTATGCAATCAAAAATGCATTTTAATATTTAAAAAATCAAAACGGTGTTTAGTTTCTGTCGAAAAACATTCTTTTTTTCTTCGAAATTTTATATACAGAAGAAAAACTGTTTCCTGTTGTGTAGAATCATTTTCAACGTAAGCATCTTCATTAATTCAATAATTATAAAGCACAAAATCTGGAAATGGTAATTTGTCCGGTAGGTTCAGTGTTAAGGCACATAATTAAGAATGATATAACAGTGTTTTCAAATTCAAATGTTTTTTACTTTTTCCAAATTACTCCTACTCATTTTGTTCAAGTTGTAAATGCATAAATATCCGCTGTCTAATAATTAATATTACTCACACTCTTACACTACCTACGACCACAAAATGCATTTGAAACGAAGATACCGAGCTAGGCGATTCGTAAATTGTGGTTGCGAACTGATGTTATTAGGTGAGCATGATGAATGGAGGCGACTACGTTGTGCATCAGCGTCCCAGTCTCGGAAAGCAGTCACGTCCGTGTCCCAGATCTAGCCTAAATTCGTAAATCTCTAACCGATGAGTTGGAAAGAAGCGAGTTGCCAAGGAGAATGAGATATTTCGGAGGGATCGGAGGAATTTGTTGGATATATACGAATCTGACGGTTCTACGTTGGTCCACGTGCAGAGAATTTAATCCAGCGCTGTCTACGGACAGCAGGCCTGCACGCTTTCGACCAAACCCCGCGCCATTCCTAACAAAGCACAGTGGCATGGCAGCATACTCTGCAATAATGCCTTCCACGGGCAACCGGAACGCGCTGGGGGTGGTAAATTTCGGGATTTAACCTGAAAGGCATTATTACACTCGCCACTGGACACTTGGTGGACACGATACAGCGGACTCGCGGATTTAGGCTACCTGTTGAACCGAGGCCTGAGCTGTCCCTACTCGTTTAATGATTTCTATGGCACCTCCGACCGAAAGGTATTTTCAATTAGCACTTTGTCTGCGAATACAATTTCGTTTTATTACAAGTTGGCAGATCTATGCCATAATCTGCTGAGGCGCAACTACTCGCTAGAACAATCAATTATTCTGCTTAACCCGGCTACGCTTATTGGGTCCATTTGGACCCGTAGCATTGTAACTTCCAAACGAAATGGCCGACGAGTCTGAAATTTCTTGGCGGAGAATAATTTATTAAAATCTTTCTTCCACTTGAAAAAAAATATTTAAAATCCTTTTTGAAATACTTGTAATAGAAATTGTTACACATATGGCGTTAGGGGTCCATTTGGATAATAATAACAAGCGACGAACAAGAACTGAAGATATTGCACAACCATAAAAGAGGACGGTGTACTTTTTGCAGTGAGACCAATAAAAAAGATCACAAATACGATGTATATTGTACCAACTGTTCAAAATTCATTTGTAAAGAGCACAGAGCCTCGCTTTGCATTGATTGTACAAGAGACTCCGAATAAGTTAATTTAATTACGTATGTAATTTACGTTTACGAATGTAATTTTTAATTAGTATGCAATTTACGTTAATAACAACAGATAAATAAAAAATTTAAAAAACATTTTATAGCTAAACATTAAATAAATAGATATGGGTCCAAATGGACCCAAAACAACTTATGAAGTGGCTTTTTTTTTAAAGCCAAAATGAGTTTTGTGAATTTCTGCTGAAAAACTGTGAGACACAATCAGCACAGAGCTGCTCCGAGTTGAATAAAGTAAATTATTTTATTACGTAAAAATAGTTTTAAAATTGCGATTACAGTAATGGCACTAATTTTTCGTAGCTGAGGGGTGCTATATATATTTTTTAATTTACTCCCAGATAATGCTTAGAAAAATGTTTTTTCCCAAGAGTGTTTCATTTTAATCTTATCGATTATTTCACTACATAAAAATCCATTTAAAATCGCAATAAAAATAGTGTTACTTATTTTGTGTGATAGACGACATAATTCACCTGCAGACAAGGCTTGCAAATTTACGGGGACGTGTTTCGCGGAGTAAACGCATTTTATTACAGTTCCATAATGTGTTTTGTCGCATCGGAATCATTTTCAAATTGTAGTAAGGATAAATGGTAACAATTATCTGGGGGAATGGATTATTTGTTGAAAATTCCTGAATAGGGAGGCGTACGTGCACGGGCATTGTGCGGGATTGAATCGTGAACCGGCGGTTACAATGCGCAGCAATTATCTGCATCGAAATTAAAACAACGATTTGACGTTAAGTTGTTCATTTCGCGATCAGGTTGTCCGCCGAGGGGGCTGGGAGTGGGCAGGGCTGATCAATTAGCGTTACATTCGCTTGTTTTCGAGTGCGGTAGCCGGGTTACAAAACGCGCCCACAGCCACGGGGAAAATTAATATCGCGGGTGAAGTACATGTCGACCTACTTAGCGGGTTTCCGTAATTGGAGACTTTTGGCCACCGCGGTTTAGAAGGGAAAGAAAAGAATGCAGCTCTGCGAGTATCAGAGAATTTTACACGGAGATTCTTAAATCCCCGACTACCATTTTGTTCCCCTTATTTAATTAATATTTCCGTAATCAACGATGAACAGAAAACGGTCTGGCAGGATAAACGTGGTTTATTAGCCTATCGTGTGCAAAACAATGCTTTTAGGTTCAAAGATAATCCTGCAAAATTTTAATTCGCTAATTCCTCATTTAAGGATAATACGAGGGTACCCACTCATTAACTTTATCATTTTTCTTCTCGGTTGTTAATTAAGATATCGTGATGAAAAAAATCCGAAAACACTCAAACTTATCTCCTGCTTTTCATATATTTTTTTCATAATTGTGAGCAAGTTATTAAAAACAATTTATTTTTAGGGGTGGCGCCTACCCAAACATCACTTCTGTAAATTGTATATTTGTACGTACACGAGAATAATTGAACGGCAGCGTAATTATTTCTTTTGTGTCAGATATAATTGTTTATACAAATATACTACGGCAGGATAATGATTACAGTAACATGTTTATTATATGTTCGTTAACCGTGTTATCAATATCACGTTCGGTTTAGCGAATTCGGTTCATTAAAATAAATAATCACATGTAATATTGTAAATTGATCGCTACTTTGTTAATTTTCCGAAGAGCAAACGCAGCAAATGCAGCTAATAGGTTAAAACGAACGGTTACGGTTTCACGTTACATGTATATAAATAATTTGATTACGTTAGTTGAACTGAATCGTGAAATCGTATCGAAATTGAGAATTACAAAGTCGAGTGTAGAAATATCAGGAGGGAGTTTATCTCCGATCAATATTCCGCTAACGGGGATCCGTATTACGCCATTAGTATGATATAAGTATGGTAATAATTAACCACAATAGAAACTATCGTATTCCTCTGAAGCATGGTCCTTAGGGCACAGCAAATGATCGAAATATCCTGTTGCAGGGGACGGTTTTACTGCCGCAATTAAATAATGATTTACTCATTTGTTATTTATTGCCAAAACATTAATACTTCTACGTCACAAACATACATTTGAAAATGGAATAGCAAGTTACAATAAATTATTAATAGCGTTCGAAAACCAATTTCTCCAAATAATTTCAAATTCACAGTGGATTTTATTTTCAACAGAGCAATTAGTAATTATTGTTACTTTATAAATTGATTATTATTTTATGAATGTATTGTGATAATTATTATAAAACATACATTTGAAAATGGAATAGCAATTTACAATAAATTATTAATAGCGTTCGAAAACCAATTTTTCCAAATAATTTCAAATTCACAGTGGATTTTATTTTCAACAGAGCAATTAGTAATTATTGTTACTTTATAAATTGATTATTATTTTATGAATGTATTGTGATAATTATTATAAGATATCACGGAGACTTTCAAATGCACTGAATTTTAATTTTTAAAATCGAATATATTCCATCGGTCTAAAAACATAGTTATTGCAAATACAACATCAGCTTAGCAAAAGACAATTTGCAAACAATTTCTCCGCGAATTTCCGATGGCGAAACCTCGATGCGCAAGTGTGTTAGTCATAAATTAGTCATGATTCGAAAACACGGAAACTGGAGCAGTTGTCAGTGATATAACCGCATAAGTGGTCAGACAGCGTGTGTATGCTGGTTGACGCGCTGAAAATGTAATTTGATATCAACAACAGTGGCGTTATGCGGTGGGGACGCCGATTGCTATTCCATTTCCAAATTCTATGTTTAATCTCGTTTCACTTAGTACGGCCATCTTTGTTGTTAAAAATTATTCGTGTCTCGTGGCAGTAGAAAATCGTGTTCCGTGTTTATCGCTGTGCTTATCGTTGAAGAAAAATGTTAATTAACTAAATAAATTCTCTTCTTCACCGACTGCCAAGCAAAATTTGTCGAATAAAATTATTTATTTAACACTGGGTTTACGGGGCACTAAAAGTGAGTGTTTTATGTTATTTTATAGACATTAGAAGAACGAGATCATCCAAATTTTTAGCCATATTTTTTAGAATATATATCTAAAGAAATTGGTTTAATTTTTTAATTATTTAATCGCGAATGCAAGAACAATTGCCGAATTGTGTTCGCAGGAAACATAAAGGATGGCTATAATAAGAGCATTAATCGCATTAATATATTGCACAATGGTAAAATAGAATATTGTGAAAGTATCGAGCAATTGTTCGCCGTGCTCGATAACCGCATCCTCTTAACTCCGCTTTAAATACCGCATTGTGTAACTAATTAACGTCGTAACGAATTAATAAATCTATAGTTCGCGCGGGGAATAATTTCGCGGTCCGAGGGCTGATGGAATCGCGACAGAATCGAGGGCGAAAAATTTTAATTAAAAGCGGTTAAGCAGATTTTTGCGGAGGATGCGCCGACCTTCGTCGCCGCAACTAGTAATGGGATCGAGCTAAACATTGAACTAGCGCGAAAGTTCCGATGATAAAACAGAAACGGCTACAATTCGACCGGAACGGGGTTGATCGATTAGGTTGAAATCTCCATTTTGGTCGAGTTGGTTTCGCGAATACATATTGAACTTGATCCCATCGCTGGCTGCAACTCAGCCGTGAAGAAAGAAAAAATCAATAAATATCTCGGACGTGCACGCGTCGACCACGCGACCGTGTCGACCGATTGTTCTCGTAATTTTCACCGGAATTTCTGCGAGAGCCTGAGACCAACAATGGCTAAACAGAATAGGAAGATGGCAACTGAGAATGAAGATCAATATGCAGATCCTTCTTGCGACGAATCGTGGCGAAGCCTCATTTGAAAATTTCAGAGTTTAGCTGTCTGAATTTAGAATTTTCAACAAATATATAATTATAATAATTGCAAAACATTTAAATTTTCAAGGGCGGCTTCGCCACGATTCTGCCATCATTGTTGGTCTCAGGGTCTCGTAGAAATTCCGGTGAAAATTAGTTTAGCTGACTGAATTTAGGATTTTCAACAAATATGCAATACATAATTATAATAATTGAAAAACATATAATAATAGGCAGAACAAAATTCGAAAGATGTAGCACACGTTGGAACAATGTTCACAGTGTGTCATTTTCATTTTTATTCTTGTTTATTATTATGGTATCTTATCGATAAGACTGTCTTTTTTGGAAAACTTTTCATACTGACAGTCAATTGATTACAAGTGTATAATAATCACTTTTTTGTATGAATAAAAATATATGATCAATATGAATAAAAGATAAGTTTCATAAAATTATATTATTAGGAAGTTGCGTCTTTAACATCGACAAAGTACCGTTTTCCCTCCGTATTATTGATGGTAAAAGAGCTGCACGTTTCAATTCGCCAGTTTTATTCCTGTTGCATTCGCGGAATCGACAAAATGGCTGCGTCAATGGGAAAGTTTTAAAGGACGTTTGCATAGCAATTCAAATTGTGTCCCTTTTGAAAATGTTTTGATTCGGGAGTTTTGATTACTTTTCACCGTTGAACAGTTCCGCGGGGAATCGAATTGAAACTTTCATCATTGGTTTCCATTAATCGACTCGTTTCGGCTGTGTGCTGTGCGCGACGGTGTACAGGATCTGCAGTCTTCATTATGAAATTTGTTCGATTTTTAAACTCTGTCCCGGGCACAGAAAATGTTTCATTGGCCAGAACAAAAGCGGATAATGTTGCAAACGCGTTAAAATGTCAAATGTGTTTGAACGATTTTCACGGGTGGTACGGTCTTATTTTTTTTCTCTATTGCAGAAGAGAACGCGTGCAGTCGCTTTACTGTTATTTTATTACTGTATTTTGCATACGCGTATCGATTATTCTTACGCGACACAGTGCTTAATTTTTGTTATCCAAGCGAGAAATTCGAAATCGTTGCACAATCTTATGAAACACACGGAAATAAGAATGTTTTCACCGTGAAGATCCGAAAAAGAACCAGCAGAAAGTGTCACGTCTCCTCGGAGTCAACAAAGTCAACGAGAAGAAATAAAAGTTTCGAGTTACATAAGCTTTCTTGTCAGAACTATATGCTCTGTCAACTTCCTGGTATTTTTAACTCTGCGTCGGCGTTGCCGCCCACCGGTGGGCGTCGAGGACATCTAGGGGTCATTAAAATTCCCGTTTCTAATTATTCTGGCTATTTGTTTCCAATTTAACTTTCCAAGATGCAAAATTCCGAAAGATTAAAATTCGAAACTTTTCGTAACAGTACGATCTCTTTAGGGAACAATCAATTTCTGTATGGTGGCTGTGTATACGAAAAATATCGCATGCTGACAATATCATTAAAAATATCGAAGCAGTATTTTACTGCTGTATCTTTTATTATTAACACTAAACCTACCGGTCAAACGACCGGTTTTATAGTTTTCATTTTACAATTATCGAAACGATGAAGTTGCTTAATAAAGATTGCACAAAATCTAAATAAATAGAGCCTTGTCATTTTTATAAGCCGAAACATTTTAATCGCTTTAATAATTGACAATTATTTCAGCTAGAAAACCGTCTACGATCCTACATTAAAATAATTTCCCTGCGCGTACCATAATTTTCGTCAATTTCCAACCACACCGAGTTCACTGTTTTAATTTCGATCTAGCCACCTCTCTCATAAGTGCATCGAATTCGAAATCTAATTATCGGCCGGCAAAGGGCTCGAAAATCCTGCTCTAAAATGCAGTATCCGTGCACAAACGGGCGCTGATCCGTTCCCAGGAAGCAAAACAGGTCCGGCGCGGCGGGGTCACGTGCAAACAGGAGTTGGAACCTCAATACCCCGACGGATCCGCCAAAAATTCATTGTGCGGGCTCGAGTCACGCTTGATAATGCGCGAGTTAATTCGATGGGGCGGTCTCTCAGGTGAAGTGGTTTCGCCCCGGAATGGGTATCATCTATCGATCATGGACTGGAGTACTCTCAATCAGCGCCTGTAGTTGATCCACGGGGATTCAGCATTAATGAAATGGCTGGCCGCAGGTTCGACTGTGCCCGTTTATAAATTAATTCTAATTAAAAGTGGCTTGTTCTTTGGCCGATCTTCATCGCCCTAGTTTGCAGCCCGGATTTTCGTTCTCCCGGCGAACCACTGGCGTTATTCACCACCGAAACGAGTTTGTCTCTCGCTGTACACTATCGAACACATTATATACAGGGTGTACATTTGGAAACTTTCCAGCCGAATATCTCGAGAAGCATGAAAGAGATTAAAAAATTTTTATGAAAAAAATTCGAGGGGGGGCAGTATCAGTTTTTTATTTGAGTTTCATTTTCAAGGTCATTTGAAGGTCAACTCTGCTTTAAACAGTCCTAAATCTAATAGTTAACGAGTTATCAG
>CM052211.1:2731508-2808008 GCA_028454225.1 Lasioglossum leucozonium | reverse complement strand
AGATAAAAATTCGGAAGTGAGGCCTATTTTCGCCAAAATGGGCAAAAATCGCAAATTTCGAAGGCTTGTAATTTCCAAAAAAATTCGAAACCAGCAAAATGATGACTTAAACCCCCCCTAATTTCACATAGACAATAACATATTTCAATTAGAACAAAATCGTCGATGGTCGCCGCAAAAAGTGATCGATTTGGCGTGGAATGACCCCAATACTTTCTCTATACGATATAAATTGTTTCTTTCTCCTCGGTGCTCAAAATTACATTTTGCGATCGTAAATTTGTAGTTCCGCCACTGCGGTACTGTGTTCAGCCTCTGTAAACAACTTGGCGTACAAAATGGAGGGTCTGCGCGATCATTTTTCGATGCGATCGCGAACGTCAAAAGTCAGAGGTGCAGAAAACGATGGTAGGAGGCCACTTATTGTTCGCGGCCGGCGTTGCGAGCGGCACCACACACTTGAATCCTCAACAAGCACGTACGGATGTGAAAGAAACACGACAGAGGAGCATAAAGACAGATTACCAGCATGTTTTGTACTTCTGCTCCCTTTCTATCCGCGCCTCGTCTGTTATTTTGCCCCCGTCGAATCGTGCGTCTCTCGCTTACCTTTCATCGCGTACAACCGCCATGTCGCGTCGAGTCGAGTCGCGTCGAGTCGCGTCGCTTTCACAGTCGAGACGCGTTCGCGTTTAAACTCAACGTCTCGTGAGTGGCGTTTCGAGCGTATAACCGTTCGTTAAATCCACGTCGCTAAAAGTCCGCGGAGGCCGACGGAATATCTTACGACGCGCGACGGTCCCCGAAACCCTTTTGAATATTCCCTTAAAATTAGCATTAGTCGCCGACCTGCGAAATTCTGTCGTGCCTCGGGTCCCGTTCGCCTAATGGAATGCTTTGAGTTCAACTTCAATTGGTTGGCTCTTGCGTCGAACGTTTTCTCTCGTTCGCTGTCGTTTCGTTTTACGTGTACAATTAGCCTACATCATACGTCACGTATAATTGGGATCTAACGCACGATGTTGCGACACTTGCTGCAATTTATTTTAATTATTATTATTCATTTATTATTATTATTATTTTGTTACGTATAAATATCTCGAAAGAGCTTCGGGTGAACATTGTTTTGATACTACACGTACACGTACATATGGGAAACAAAGTTCATGTAAACATATTAGCTTGTTTCCGAATTACAGTGGTATTTCCGTAACTGTCCCATCGTCGGGTCTGCCGAGCGACAGTTATAGTAGAGTTGCAACATTCTTTGCTGTGGCGCCGGACGTAGCGATTGGAGAGAGACCGAGGCAGCGTCTCCAGATTAAGATTTGTCCCCCACTCTATCTTCTACAACGCCATTCTCCCACTCTCCGAACTTCTTTTGTTTTTTTTTTTTATTATAGAAAATCTCATATGAGATTTAATTTTAGCGTATTGAATTTATGAAACTCGCATGTTTGGAACATTATAATACTATTGTTTTGCTGGAAATATACTAGGTGTACAAATTAATGATTTATTGGTCTAATTTTCTGGCTGTTGGACGAGATAGACAAGAATCGTCCAGATAGGAACGTTCCGGGATTATCAGTGCGTGCGAATCGTTATCAGTAGCCCTAGATCCGGTGGATCTTCCCCCTCGCAAGACCATTCACTGACAAAAGGGTTCGCCTGCTCCTCAAGCTAACTCTTGTTTCCAATATCCCCCTGTTTCATTCCGATTATTCTTTGTTAGGCTCAGGAGGACCGTGAAATTGGGGATAATGGCGCTTCTTGCGTTTCCTTTTGTTGTACCAATCCTCGAGGAGGAACATTGTATT
The DNA here is from genome assembly GCA_028454225.1 of Lasioglossum leucozonium. NCBI lineage: Eukaryota > Metazoa > Arthropoda > Insecta > Hymenoptera > Halictidae > Lasioglossum > Lasioglossum leucozonium. The sequence goes on along the minus strand of CM052211.1, from coordinate 2,806,188 downwards.
ACAATCTCTGGCGAACAACATGTACGGAATCGAGCTGACCAGGCGATGCGAAAATTATTCATATTATGTACGTGAAAATGTATTTGAAGCTGTTTTTCGAATTTTTTGTTTTAGACGAACATATTAATTTGTTGAATAAAAACAAATATTAAAAATTATAAAGAAACTAGTTTATCTTTTACAATTTATAATTTATAAGTGATTTTTTAACGATTCGGAGGAACGTATTAATTTGTTGAATGAAAACAAAAATTAAAAATTATAATATACGTGAAAACGTATTTTTTGTTTTAGACGAACATATTCATTTGTTGAATAAAAACACAAATTAAAAATGATAAAGAATCTAATAATATAAAGAAACTAGTTTATCCTTTACAATGTATAATTTATAAGTGATTTCTTACGAAAAATTATACCTTATAAAATCCCAATGATTTTCAAAAGCAATAAGAACTTTTTCAGATCAATTGTTGATCTACATTTATAACATTTTACAAGGAAATATTTTTATTGAATACACACACAGGAAAATACCAATTTAATAAGAAAGGATTCGCCTTCGAGTGGCAGAGCTTAACGCAAATAGAATTGTGCCGGAGATTCTTGTCTAGAATGCGTGGGTGCCAGTGCATCGCGCACTTATTTGAAAAATCGGAAATCCTATTTCTCTGGAAACCGGCAAACTGGTGTGAAGCAAACAACCGAAAACAAACAGAGCCGCTGAATTCACAAAGTAAACTGGGCGTTGTTTTCTCATCGTTTTAATCTTCCGAAGTCTTATCGAGTTACTACTTAAGTGTTTTACCAACTTTCAATTATTTCTCTCGCGAAACTTCACCACTTATTTTCCATTTATTCTCCGGAAATTGTGGAACGAGGTGCTCCATCCTGGAAAACAAAGGGACGTTGGTTTTCCAATATTATTTTTTATGAAGCCCCAGAAACATCCATATTCACGCACAATATTTTACATTAGATTAGGTACCTTAAAACGGAGTAGAAAATTAAAAAAAAATTCTGTTCTTTAATCCTATTTCGGCCTTTGCTATATATTTGTTATTTACCAGAAACTGTAAGAAAATGGAGTCCATGGATTAATATCAGGAACGCGATTTAACGTTAAAAAAGCTCGCAGTACTTTTGCAAAAAAAAAAAAGAATACTAATTGAAAGAAGACAGCCCTCTACGAACTAAAGTATAAAAACCTTCATTACTAAACTTATTTTTACAGTCGAACTTTGTAGCGAACTCTTTGAAAACGGTTTTTTTCATGAAGAAAAAAAGAAAACGTTGCACCCTTATGAAGGGTGAAACGTACTACTACACTTTGACGATGCTGAATATTTCTGACCGTCGTCCATTTCGCGACTGGGGGAGGAAAAAGAAAGTATGCGGACCTCAATTATGTAATCACCGCGGACGAGCAAGAAATTTAACGAGTAAATTCATTTACTGATTAAATCAGCTTGATGAGGACGGCTTCTGGTGTTTTTATGAGATAATTAAAGTGCCATACTCGGCTTGAAAAACTTCTCGAGCTTTACGGTTGGTCGAAGTTTAATTAAATATCACATAAATATAGGCTAAACGGGACGGTTTTAGACCCGGTATATACATAATGAATTTATGATAAGGTGTCCTCGCGAACGAGGCTCAAACTCTTGCGGGACAGCCATCGCAGATTACGGAACGAAGCGAAAGTGTTTTCCACAACGCGGCTTATCTAATTTATTAAGCTTGAAAAATGCATACCCCGAACGCAGAGAATTTTATAGTCTATGGGAAATCGGTTTTCCGCTTTTAACATACGCAAGTCTGCATGAATATAATAACAAAAAGATTTTCGACTTGAGAATTGCCCGAGTGAAAGTACAAAGCGCGCGCGGAATAAGAAAATGGGGGAAGAAAGGGTAGTAGTACTCTGTGCGGAACTGTGTAACCAGCATAATGAACTGTGCTCGTTCAACGCACGCCAGGTCGGTCTTCGGACGTAAAGTACGGTCTAACCGGCGAGCGTTTGCGCCCTTTGTCGCCGCCATTGATCAAAAGATTTTCCATTAGCCGCGTGGAACGGGGCTTCCTAAAAAAATATCGGAACTCGGAAATTTCCCGTAATTTTCTTCCGCCGGCAGATTATAAGATTAAGACGTTAATAACTTCTGCCGAATGAAAATATTTCAGAATTTTTGCGCGCGAGCGCCGCGTCGCTGTATCTGTGACAATTCTACAGAGATGAGCCGCCGCTTCACACAGGATTTCATTAAGATTGAATTTCATTTAATTCTCTCGAATTGCCACGTCAAATGTTGGAATTCTCCGTGATTCAGTTTCGCCAGCATTCGGACGGGATAATAGTGCGAGACGGAGGACGAATTAATTTTTCCTCTCCCTGAAATTCGTTTCATTCGTTCCATTCGTTTCATTCACTTTTTTTGGTTTTCTTTCGTCGCAAAAAGAAAATCCGGACACTTGAACATCCTGACACTGGGACTTTAATTTGAAAGCATCCACCGAACTCTTTGATCATCGTATTGAAGTCTCGTGACGAATACTCCAGATAGAACACGCGAATTGGTTGTTCTACATCGTTCGCACCACTAACCCACTTCGTCGCGTCGAAGAATTCGCGAAGTGTCTTTTCGAAGCGTTGATTAAAATTCATTCGAGTTGTTGATTATACTTACTGCGATCACTTTGATAGATTTGCCTAAAAGTTGCACGAATTTTTGCAATTTTAATCTGCAATGATTATTCGTTAACGAGAATTCATTATTCAAGTAATTAGAATTGCAAAATATTCATTCTAATTGAAATATGAATCGATTTCGTTCGTATCTGTCTTTACTTTAAGGGAGAAATTTTATCCGGACCACCCCTGTCAGTTGCTGACAAATAGCAAGTGACAAAAGATACAAAAAACTGGTTCAAGTAAAAGTTACAAGGCATTATCGGATCTATAAACTAGTGTAAAATTTTCTTTGAAAAAATCATTTTCTTCAATCAAAAAATTTCGAAAATTTCTCTTTCAGAAAAAAATTTTGCGCAGGTTTATGGACCGAAAGATACGATACAACTTTTACTTGAGCCATTTTTTCACATCTTTTGTCGTTTCCGATTTAGAAGCACGTAACTAGCAGGTTCGGATAGAAGGGTTGATTTTTCGGAATTTCAGCTTCGCCACAATGTGTTCTTTTCAAAACCACTCCTGTTCTTTGCTACGACCTGCCTAACTCCTGCTGTCCCTTCGGAAACTCGAGGTTTATGGTACCCGTACTAACTGTCGAGGCCGAGGCTAAAAAGATCTAACGGCCCAAACGTGCCAATGCAAAAATTCAGAAATTATCGTTAAAACGACTATCGGCTTTCTCAAAAACAGATGTGGGACAACGCGTTCCATAAACTCTTCCCCGACCATCTGCATGCCGAATGTTGCTATCCGTAAATGCAGATGGCCGCTACAAACTCTTAGGTCTAACGAATATCCGTGTCAAGTTTCATAAAAATCGCGGATCGGCGACCGATGTATATCGACGGTCATAAATCGACCTCGTAAAATCTCGAAAACGCATAAAAGCCCGCAGCAGGTGTACACGTGCATGCACCGTGGCAGCATCTATTGCAGACCAATTATTTTCGACAGTTTCCAGTAGTGGGTGGTATGCACATAGCCGGAAGTCGTGGTCCGAACAGAACGGAAGGAATAACTCTGAACGGGGCGACGATCAAAAACCGACGGACAACAGAGTGCGTGGGCGGGAATCGGTCCTCCTCGCAGGTGAATAACTCGGTTAATTACTCAGGACGATTCTGGCCGGCCGCGCGCCAGTATATCCGATAAATCTGATTTGCTCCAGGGACCCGGTTAATCGCTTTTTCGCACGCATGCTTTTTGGGCACGTCCAACGTTTTCCGCTATTATACCGGCCGTACGTCCCAGAGTGCTTTAATTAACGTGTCCACTCGAAATACCTTGCCCTTCCATGCGCGCCGGCCCGGCGTGTGCAGCTGCTTCGCAAAAGTTCGCGGGAATTCCTTTATGGCGCAAAAATGAATGACACTGTCGCCATTTGTAACGTGCTCCACCCGAAATTGCTCTTCCGTGCAGCCCGCGCAATTTCACCGTAAATGGAGCCGCAAATGAACCCGATTTTATAGGAGTCGGGTACACCGCGAGATCTACTTTGGTCCGCGCTAAAAGACCGTTGCTTACACTTCGATTGCACGGATTCGGTTCTGTTTTCGTCGGGAGATAAAATCGAAGTTTTCGGCGCGGCCGATTTCTGATACTAATGTATAAATAGGTTAATTCTAATGTATAGCTTTATAACCCCCTATGGGGAGTTCCAACTAAGCTTTCAATAAAAAGAAAAACTTGGAACAGGATAATAAAAAGTAGGTCCCGCTGAAATTAGGCGATAGTAAAGGGGGAGAAGTTGGTAAATGGATTTGAAACCCTGAGACCAAATATCATTACATACATATAATGGACAATCGGGAAATTAAATTAATATTTATGATGCTATTATATTACAATTTTCATCAAACAGAAAACATCTTTTTCTCACTTTAACCCGTGAACTGCGTCGTCAATAGACGATGCTAGGAAACTTTCGTGAGACACGGTCGTCGTCAATAAGCGATTAGATGGATTATGCCTTATGTACATAAATCGTCACGTCTGAAAATAATTTATAATTTTCTCAAACAATGTTCGGCAAGAATTTAGAAACAATACATGCAATAATATTGTACTTGCTATATAAACCATTTGTTTTAAAGCAATAATAAATAAATAAATATATATGTAGATAAGAAATGAATGTATCAGCATTTGTACAACTTTTCCTCTTTTATTTTGCGTTTAGACCGACGCATTTGTGAATATAACAGCTAAAGGGTTAGAAAACTAAACTTCCCCAGAAGAGAAACGAAAGATCGCCAAAAAGAAAAAGAAATTAAAATCATCTACCACCGCTTGAAGGGACGAGCGATCGCGGGCTATGGTGCACCCTGTAGATTCGCAGAAACCTGAGCATTCTTCTCCCACTGAATATCAATTCACCCCCTGCGGTCACCCCTCGAGAAACAAGGGAGGAGGACAAGGAAGACCGTTGACCCAGAATCTCGAATCCCGAATCAATGGCCTGGACTCTTTCGAGCTGGGATAGGGGGGGATTTGAGGAGGTGGGGATGAGAGCTGGAATCCTTCGGTATCGGGAAACCAGGGGGGCCATCAGAGCCCCTGGCCGAAGGGTTGAAAGAAAACAGACGACCTGTAACGAGCAGAAGCGAGGCGGGGGTTGCGTTTGTTATCCGTTAAAATCTAGGTTATGAGTGCTAGGGCAGGCCGCGAGGGAAAATCGAACCCGGAGAGCGTCGGACACTGGAGAAGAAGAGAGTGTAGCGCGCCGCAGCCCATTTTTTTTGTTCCTCCTCTGTTGCTTTCAGAGCGAGCCCGTTTCCCATCTGGTGCCGTTCGTTATTGGCTGCAGTGACACGACGGGGTTGTTAGCGCCGCGTCAAGAAAGAAATTGCACCGGGGGCGGCTGACGGCGGCAAGGGAAAATTGAGGAGAGACGAAGGGGTCGCTGCGGGTCGATCAAATATTCGGTTCAAAGTGATGGGATTGTACCTTGGACCTAGCTGCCTGGCAGGCACCTATAGACGACGCGACGGAGTACCCTGTGTTTCCCTCGTCTCGAAAAATTGAAATGCCTCCTGAGGTTGTGCACAAAAATCTTTAAACATTAATGTTTACATGGGTCCTGTGAAATAGCGTTCTTTTATCTCGAGAAATCGAAATATCTTACAAGGAAATCTACAGACATCCTATGTAACAATCTCTTTGTTTTTTATTTACTTACCCCTTTGGAAGAAATAGCATTTATAATTTTCAACACGAATGAAATCTAATCTACTTTTAATTTTAACAAAATCTTATTTTCAGTTTTAGTAGATCTGAAATAAATAAATATTGCATGTAATTCTGCAGAATTTTCTTTTTTACATTTTCTGAAGCCATAAATGCATAAAGATCGTCTACCAATCACAGAAGCGCAAAACAAATATTTAAATTCAGTTGACGTCTATCACCAGATTTTATCTCGCAATTCGCTCAGCCTTTCCTCGACAATTCTTCTGTCCCAGCAGTCCGCACGACTGCACAGTAGTAGAAATCAACCGCACCGCCGGCGCCAAGTAGTACAAGTCAACGATATCCCACCGATCAACGGGGCGCGAATAATTCAAACACACCACCTCGCCGGCCGACCGTTTTCATCGAAGCGATTCAGCCTTCAGTTTGTACGAATTCCCGCGTGAAATTATTCAGTTGATCATAATCCCCGCAAACACGTATATTCGATTGAGGAAAAAAAGCTGCGAACGGTGGTAACGCTCTCTCTCGCATCCCCTTTTTTTTAAATCGAATCAATCGATTTACCAGCATCCGCGGTCATGGCAGCATGGTAATGAACACGTTCCATTCTGTTGCGTACAATAGTCACTATTTTTAGCGAGTTCCATCAAAGGCCGGATGAAGTCTTTTCGAGACGAGATCAGGGCGGATTTCATTGCTCGGTGTAGGCCACCTTTATCGTTAAAAAGAAGAAATTTTGCAATTTTCTTGTAGTTTCATATGAAATATTCGATTTACGAAATTCGACACCTTTGTGATTTACAACGCCCTTACGACGTCTGGGTAAGCTTGAATAAAAAAAGAAATAATTAGTTCGATAATTAAAAAAGAAAATTGTTCATTTTTAATACCTTGTTCGGAATAAAATGGGGAATAAAGTTAAAAATTAATATCATCGCGAAAAACTCGGATTTGTTCGCTTATTAATTATATTCTAAAAAAATTCCCGATAACGAACCCTTTTTTTAAATAGTGACCTACCCCTTTCATCATTTGCTTTTATCGACATAGCAATATTTTTGGTCGTCCAAAATTTATTTCTTTTTTTACCCCTCGTTCCGAGCGTTTAGATACTTAGCAACGAGTCGGCTGAGCTCACAGAACGGGAACGAACGAACGAAACGCGGTCTTCTATTATGCGGACCGACCGGAATACATGATTCTCGGACAAACGGCCGGCGTGTACCACAGATTTTCAACGCGCGACGAAAAATCTGTTTGCACGCGCGATGCAATTCTTTTAATGGCCGCGCGCCACACTTTTTCAAGCGATAGATCTTCTCCTGGTTTGCTTCTGAGAACCGTCTATGGGCGAAGAGAAAATAAAATAAAAATCCTTGCTCACCGTTTCAGCGATTTTCACGTCGGTGTTTTACTCAATTTTTATTCGATTGTTGTCACCAAGAACTCCTAATCGTTTCGTGAGTGTTTTGTGTAAGCTTCGAAGGAAAATTTCATTCGTCGGTACAATAATTTTTAAAATTATATTAGAAACAGCTGAATACATATAATGACTCCCATTAATATTCGAACGTTCTTGAAAAAAGACAATTTTTTTTTATATTGGACCATACCATTGGAACTTTTTTGAGAGCTTAGAGCAATTAGTTTACTACATGATGTGAAAAGAAATTTTTTCAAAAATTTCATTTCGTCGGAATTACAGAGAAAATACTGCAAGTTGCATTTTGCAACTTTTTGATGTGGGTCTACATTGAAAATTTAAAAAATTTAAAAATCGTGAAAAACTGCAATTTTTACTATCTTTAAACGTTTGCAGCTCGTTGGAACGTTGATCGATTTCGATGAAATTTTCAGAATATGTCCAATCAATACAGATCTACAAATCGCTCACATAAAAAAATTGAAAAATACAACTTTTAATATTTTTTCTACAATTCCGACGAATTGCAATTTTCTTCTCAAAAATCCCTTTCACGTTCCGTAACGAACCAATTGCTTAATTCCTCAAAAGAATCCAAGTCGTATGATTCAATATTAAAAAAGATCTTTTTCAGAGTGTCCGAATATTAATGAAAATTTATGTGGCGATTCTAGTGACAAAATAAGCAGTCACGATGTTCTCAACAAGATTTCTCAATAAGACATTTAACTTTTTGACTCCCGACTTCCTTCGCGGTTCGAACATAGAAAACAGGATTAATACGTGCACGTCCTCCGTCAGCTGATGGGGTCAGAAAGCGGACGGAAGCTTCAATTTCCATTTCAAGTTCCGTACGTTTTCCTCGTGCGAAAGTTCTTCAACGAATCATCGACTTATGAAAATTCTACGGCTGTTCCGCGGTTGCATTATCCGGGACCGCCGTCGTGGATTCCAGTTATCTCGGCGAGATTATAGTGAAACTTCGCGCAACGTTTCGATTTTCGTTAATTATTTGGCTTTCGCGAGAGGGCCGGTATTCAGGCTTATAATCTGATTTTGAAGGCGGACCTCGTTACTCGGTTTTTTAAGGAATAAAAATTCCTGAAATATTTCTGCACGAGTAATTTAGAAACGATGGAAATTCAAATAATAAAGGGACCGTTCTCTTTTGAAATTCTGCAGGATTGAAGCAAAGTATTTTTTAAAGTACCATCGAGGGATTTTGCTGAACGAAGTTGCAATAATTTTTAAAAATTTTAGTCTCCAGAAAATAATTTTGGCGTTAGCGACGTTTACGGTTTATGTATTAAATTGCATCTGATGTTTCGCGGTGGATCAATTGCTCCGTACACGTGGGAACAGCGCGAGCGTTGAACAGCACACCGATTATTATCAGCTCCGCGTTAACGAATTCAATTTCCGTTTGAATTTTAATTATGGAGCCGTTTATCGCGCGTTACACCGTCCCGTGTGCGGGAATTCATTAAATAAATATCGCCGATTAATGGCCCGGCCTTTGATACCTCCTTCTGCCTCTCTTCGTTGCTTTCATGACGCAAACACATTTTCAATTTCACGGAAAGTTATTCGCCCGGGAGACTGGTGGGGCTTCGCTAATATACATAGACAATAGAAATCGATTGAACATAAATAATATTTTCCACGAAATTAATCGAGTTGTGTTTATAATTGTCAATTAGTCGACATTCCGCGAATATTTATTCTAAATATTGCAACAGCGCGTTTGCGTCACTGCGAAAGTAATTGCAAAATGCAATCGCGCAAAATAAGCAATGAAATTATATAAATATGGTGAAATTATTGTATATATACGCTCATTGATGGGTTCACGAAATCGATATTCAGAGTTCTGGAAATATCAAATTTCATTTGTAAAATAATATTCTATTTTTTTAATACTTTTCCTTACTGAAAATAATTAGAAATCCACATAATTAGTGACTGCGCCGAATCTGGAATTGAAAGAACACCTTAGAAAACGTCGGTGTGTTACACGAAGAATTTAAAAATATCGAAAAATTAATTAAAAAAAAAAATAAATTAAATACGACCAAAACTAATAGAATCAGCTGCTGGCGAAACTGACCTTTTGTGTCAGTCGAGCGGAAAAATTATCGAGGCACGGGTTCTCATCTTCAAAATTGGAGATAGAAAGAATAAGAAGGAATATCCAGGAATCGATAAGAACGGAATATAGAAATGCAAATGGGGAAGCCATGGAGGGTTGAATGGTGTATTTGCGATAAGGGAGCTGAGGCCAATAATCGAATTTCGCTCGGAGCTTTTGAGGTACACGCGGCAAAACGACATTTCTACCTGGCAGCCTTTTGACTAGAATTCCCTGGTTTATTTTACAGTCCTCTTGTCGACTACCTACATTTATAGCATACAGGATTTTTCAAGATTCACTCGAGATTCGTAGTAAAAAGTTTCATGAAACCCGCCGAGGTTTTATGAAAATTTTCAGTGATAAAATCTTCAATCGAGAAACTTAATCTCTTGGATTCCAGGCATTGTAAATTACAACTGTCCATTTACTCAAGATTCTTAATAACTTTCGATTCTGGATTTTGTAAATCATCCTTATTTTTTAATAATGATAATTTGAAAATGACCACTATTTATTTGCTCAACATTTGCAATTTTTTATTATTTTTTAATATAGAAGTCTAAGAGGAATCGTTACAAATTATTATCTGGATGATAAAATGTTAAATTGTTAATCTAATGAAAAGGTATTTTATTAACACAAAATCATCAACTTCTAAACCTCATTTAAACCTCCATATTGTAAAGTCCATATTCCAAGTACCCTTTTGCAAACGAAAAAATAGTTTTCAGAGACGGGGGTTTTATACGAAATTGTGATGTTTTCTCCAAAAATATGAGAAACGTTTTACGCAGAGTCAACGACGCGCAAGAACATTTTAGAATGCCATTTGACACGCATTGTTAGCCAGAAAAGTTCGAGTATAAAGCTAGAAGTTCTTCTTTATAGTCGGACGTAGCCACGTACCTACGTATGGATAAGACATCTGTGCCCAGACGTGACCACAAAATGGTCCGGGTTCGTTCCACAGGGAATCATAAAGGCTCCCTTCGTAGCGGGACGTTGTATTTTGTATTACGATTTGGCGCGCTGTTAGGGGATCCCCGATTGCCGCAGCGGGACGTTTAAACAGAGGATGATTACTCTGCTCCATTGGTCGTGTGTCATGTTAATAGCAGCGGTGATGTAACACCTTCAATCGTACGGGGAACGTTCGTCAATTGACAAAACGGTAATTGTAACAGAGTCCTCTGCGTGAATTTGCACTCGGGGCTATTTTAACTCGAAAATTAAACACTTCTTCCGATTTAAAATAATTCCATTCTATTGGGTCGTTGTTCGGAAAGCGATTTCGTTTCCTCAAGGGAAAATGGTAGCCAATTTTTTACTATTTAGAATAAGTTTTATAACATTTTTCCTAGAATTTTTGTTTTTTATTAGCAAAACATTGAGTTATACGACTTCACTTGAACGAAATTACTTTCTTTCGAGATTTTTTATTTTTGTGAGTATAAATTGAATACCAACGTATTTAATAATGTAAAAAATATTGTGAATAATGGTGCAGCAATTTTTAATGATGACTCTGAGCCACCCCTCGAGCGATAATTACCAGTGAATCCTTCGACGTGCGATTTTTACAAAGTGAAAAGTTTTTCCAATTTCTGGTAGGCATAAAATAGTTGGAAAAATTCGACTCGGCTTCGCGGCTTCGATTCGACTTATCACGCGCTCGATCAGCGACAGGCTGCCAGCTCGGTTGATCAGCTCGAGTTACCAAAACGCAAGATATAGGCATCGAATCGGGAAGCCACTTGCGATCGAGTAATTACGCTTCGACCGGCTGGGTAACTTCCGCCTTAATGGCGTTGCGAAGGCGTTGCGGGAGAAACACTTGCACCTGATCAGCCTGGTTTAGTCACGGCTGATAGGAACTTTCCTGACGGTTACTTATACTCTAACTGGGAGCTAATAAACTACAGACGGTGGGAGGATTCGCCCCCCGCAACTTGCCCCGAGTTTCGTCGCTACGGCATTAACTGTCGTTTCTTCGCGCGTTTTGCGCCGTGTGCCCGCGATATATCTGTAGCCTTTAATTATTCCGATGGCTTCTTTAGGAGCCTGTGCGCATCCGGCTACTCGAGCACGAGGAGCGAAAATTAAATTGCATTAACCCCTTGCCGCACCATTTTCTTTACGGTTACAGCGATTAAAACCTCTTCATCCCCAAAAACGTCGTAGAAAAGAAAATTTTAATGCTGAAATAGTGATTTACTAAACAGCGGATCTTTATGCAAAATGAAATTTTTTCATGGCAATTACAACAAATTGGAGAGATATAGAAATTTATTTCCTTTCTTAATACAGTCATTCATCGATAACTGTCTAAAATATCTAAACGATAATTGTCTAGTCACCTACCCATTCCACTGAGGGGCATGAAACTCAGTAGGCCTGATACCGGATCGGGTATATCGGTGTGAGACCAGGACACCACTACTAATCCAATGACAAAACTTCTTTATTTTTACTATTTTTTTATGGAACTTTCACCAATATATTCGTGGTATTTTTCTAATGAAAATGATACCAAATATGAAATGATTCCGATGATATTTACGATTTTAGTTTAACAATAAGGTTCGCGAATTGTCCCGCATCGCGCCGCGCGGGTTTCGAAACTTTTCTGTTCTTCGGCAAGCGACGCTCGAACCTGCGAAGTGCACGTCCGCGAACAAAAGGAACGAAGACATTAAAAATTCAGCGAGAACGCGATTTCGTGTGCGATCGAACGCGGGCCGGGGAAAATCGGATCGGCATAGGAAACGTTTTAATGAGCGGCGTTGTTTCGTTCAGTGCGCGCGTTGAATAACGTAATTTATCGAGCGCCGCCGAATCGTGTAGTATTATACCGGTGCTGGCCGGCGTCGTAACAGGTGAAACGAAATAAAAAGCGACAGGCTCGGCGCGGTGCGGCGGGGCGGTTGCAGATTGAGTTTAGCGGGTTCGAATGGAGATGAATGGAGTCGGTAGAATCGATCTCGCCGGGGTGATTAGAGTGCGTGATTTTCGCGTTAATCGAAGTCTGCGAGGCGCGGATGAACTCTCGCTGTTAAAACTACCGTTCTACAGGTTTAATCGCGACACGGGCGAACGATAATCGACGGCTTGTTCGAACAACCGACGCAGGTGGGAGTTTTATTGACACCCGGTAGGTAGACCCTGGCTCGATATTGAATGAAACTTTTCTTTAAAAGATACCCGACACCGCACAGATATTTTTAAATTGTTATTAAATCCTGCAGACCGCTATAAAAATTTGTATACGCTTTATTAAACCAGCTGTGCCTTACGATCTATAAATTGTTCGCTTGTTCTTTTTCTCCGGTATTAAAGTAAATTGAAAACGTTTATGCACCGTTCAGATGAAATTCGATAGCCGGAGCTTCGAACGGATTATTAATAATTTACGAAATGTTTGTGGGTATTAAAAAGATCAAGCGGATATTAAGAATCTTATCACGTCATTTTCAGCTTGTTAAAGTTATTGAAAACAAACATACGTTTTCATATTGCTTCTATTTTTCACAATTTTGAAAATTTTCTGCATCAAATTCGATAATGCATCGTGACTAACTTTTTTTCCTCCACCATTTGTACATAGTGATAAATAATAATCAGTGCGATTCGGGAAGTAAAATGCGTCCACGTGGACGCAGGAGGGACTGGAATTTCGCAGAAAACTTTTTCGGCGAAATCGTGCAGTGTTGTAATTTGGAAGACGAAAATACAATTTCATATGCTTCAGCAGGATAGATTATGCACGGACACGGCCATGCGCGGGTTCGGATTCGCGCGACGGTGTCCCGACGCAACAATCGCCGTGAATTAGTAATCAACGGGCCAGTGATTACGTTTTTGCCATGCGAATCCCGCTGGATACCACCGTTCGTAATTCCCGAAAATCGTGTAAACCCCCGAAACAACGTTCCGCGTGAACACGAGATTTCAATCGGGACGAACGGCTCCGTTTCGCGAATATTTCGCGGCTATCGTTCGCGGACCGCTCGCAGCTGATTGGATGATTGTTCACGTCGCGATAATAAATCCGTGAAACGGATGCGGTCGTACGGATCGACGGAATTATAATTAAAGTTTTATCTGGATCCAGGGGTCACGACAACATTTTATCTCGCGTAGGAAAATTGCGCTCTCGAATGTCGCGCTGGTTCTTCTCTCGACGCGCTATTATTGTGTACGGTTGTTCGGAAAAGTTCGTTTGTATTCAGCAAATTTGTGCAATTTAATTTTATTGATTCTCTCGTAATTCTCTATGCAATTTTATTGACTCGCTCGTAATTTTGTGCTCAATTTTATTTGTTATTGTATTGTATATGTATATGAATTTATGCAAAGTAAAAATTTTCTGTATAAATTATTGGGAATAGAATTTAATTCATTTGTTAGTAATATTGAATATTTAATTTGATTGATTCCCTCGGAATTTTGTGCTCAATTTTATTCGACGCTCCATTCAATTTTACGATTTTATAATGTATCTGTTAGTTCGACTGTCCGTCTTTACGCAAAGTAAAAATTTTCCGTGTAAATTATTGGAAATAGAATTTATTTAATTTGTTACGAATACCTCCTATGAATGTTATAAATGCATAAAATCAGCAGTTTAGCAATGATTATATACAATTATTTTTTTTCACGAACGTGCTATTAAATGACTCATGAATTTAATCGGCTCGTTCTTCTGTAAGAAAACTTTTGTGAACCCCTGTAGATTGATTACGATGGTCATAAATCATCGCTTTTGAAAGTAAATCGATCGGAAACGTTCTTCTTTATGTGAAAATTGAAGAATCTATTTAGAAATTATTCTTTGCGTATACAACGATGTATATTGTCATAAATCGTTAATAATAAATGTTTGGTGAAACATTTTCTACTGGTTTTAGAAATATAACAGGAAAATACAATTATTTTAATAAACGAATATAATAATATAAATCTGTATATCGTAATAACATGTGACGAATAATAAACACAGGTTTATAATTGGGACAGTAATTTGAAATTCAGAGATTGGATAACAGTTTGCTCGTATAGAGGTTACTTAATGGATCGAACTATAGTTCCGAAGTATTTTTACGTGTGGGCTGTAGCAACTAACTTACATTGTAGTTTCGCCGTACTGTTCACGTCAGTCTAAGCGTTCGTTTGTGCTACTTGTGCGGCGTAGACAGCTTCCCATTCTACTTGCGAAGCCAAGCATATACGCATTCAAATTGCTTAATAGCGAACTATCAGATTCTACTTGCTCCGGGAGAGACTATCTACGTCCTCCTCGTCATGCTCCTGTTCTACTCGAGTATCTATAGTATTATTTCGATAGTTGAGGGAAGCAGGTGCGTCCTGGATCGATTAATATAATTATTCGATGGAAATCAGGATTACCAAATTATCGTCGAATTACTTACTTCATATTTAAACCGTCACTTTTCATAATTTCAATATTAACAACCTGTAATGGTTATTACATATTTCACGCAAATTGATGGAGACATTATTGTTAATATATCTACGTACGTATAATTCGGAAAATAAGAAAAATATTATGCAGAGACTCTGGCGAGCGTTGATGCAATTTTCCGATTCTCAGAAATATTTTCAATCGTTATAATTTTATAGAAACGAATTTTACAATAATAAACTTGGATTCAGTTTCTGAAGATTCTGTAGATTTATAAATAAAAATTTTTAATTTTAATCCTTATAGTTTTCAGGAAATTATGACAGAATATCGAAAATTTTTCGAAAAGAATTTCGTACTTTTTGGAGTCACTATAATAATAATGAGGATATTCGAGACGGGAATACTGTCATCCTCTATACTGATACGCAAACAATTGGTCGACGGATAATAAACGGCGGGCGAGTATAATCGAGCGTTCTCGAGCATGGTAAAACCTGATCCAGGAAGTGAAGAGTAAACAGCGGAAGGAGGAGGACGATTTGAGAAGGTCCTCCGGCGGGGCTTTTCAGACGTCTGCAGAAAAGGGGTCAAATTGGAGTGCTAATGAGGCCTCTCGTTCTTCGACGGGCCTCGGTCTATTCCAGGCTTCAAAATTATGTACGTCCTCCAGGAGATTCAATGAATTTGTAAACTACGCGCTAGGTAGACGGCTAAGTGTTAATGACGTCGAATCGATGACCCAGTTTCTCTGGATGACAGAATAAAAAGGTGACACGTGCATGGTTGATGCGCGCCGTGAAACCAGCCACATTTTGGTTATCGTGCTCGTAAAACTTTACCGGCCAACTGATGGAAATAATACGAGCAACGACGGGCAAAAATACTTGCTGACATTTCGCGATTGCGAAATTTGTCGTTTTAGTACCTCCATTTAAAATTGCATGCACATTTTTCGACTTGAATTTTCGGAATGCCATTTTCTTGCATATCTGAAGCACTTCGTAATTTATATTTTTCATGAAAAAAAAATCAAATATGCAATTATATACAGCTTTAATTCCTTTTAATCGACATATTTTTGTTTATCATTTTTGTGTTTGCAATTTGAAAATTATTGCACAGATATATTAAATTATGCTGGCTACGATAAAAGGGTTTCGTTTCAAGGAAAAAAGAAAATCTAGCAACTAGAACAAAAATTCTAATAATAAATCTTGTAATAACAAAGTTTGATCGATAGATTAACTATGAAATAATGTGGAAATAATTATTGTGGGCTTTAAGAAACCGATATCGTGAGATATGATATTCTACCGAACGACAATGATTTAATAGAAGTATGAGAATTAACGATAACTTCACTAACTTAACTAATCGACCCACTTTTCCGAAGAAGAGCAGTCAATTATTACATTTAAGGAACAGTTATTTCATTATAGTAATATCGACAGTATATTCCTCCTCTGCATGCTTCGTACTATTCTCGAACGGTCTCTCGAACATTAAATTCTTCAGGATCGCCTAGAATGTTATTCTGCCGTGATACTGCTCTTCTTTTTCGCATGCATCTGTCTCGTTGCTTCTGTTTATATCTTCCGCGATTCTTCTCCGTCCTCATTTCTCTATTATTGGCGAAACAGTTCGCTTGGTCGTTTTCCTTACGGTGCATTTGGACGAAACGAACTCCTACTCCGAAAAAATTAAAATTCGAACGAGCATTTTAATGAAATTTTCAGAATAATTGATAAAAAAATTTTCAATACAGGCTCACATAGAAATCTGAATTCTAGTATTTTCTCTGTAATTTCGAATAATTGTAGTGAATTAATTTTTCCAACTTTTCAAGAAAATCCAAATAAAAATCTGAATTGTAGTATTTTCTCTGTAATTCCGTCTAATAGTAGTAAATTAATTGTTCTAATTTTTTAAAAAATCCGAATAATCTAAATTCTAGTATTTTCTATGTAATGCCGATTAATTGCATTCAAACTATTCTAACTTCTCAAAAAAAAAATCCATGTCGTATGGTCGAGTAATAAAAAATTATCCTCCTTTCGAAAATGATCTAATATTATGTTACCGCGTTAATTTACGATGTACCGTGAAAAACAGTCAAGATTGGCATAGGAAAACCACGACGCGACTCCGAGACGTCGTTTCGCGGCGAGGGGTTGAAAGCAACGTCGTCGTCGTTCATTTCACGAGAAGTACAAGAACAGTCCGTCATGCGGCGGTGTTCGCGAAAGTCGTTTTCCCTCGAACCAAGCCATCAGAATCTACTCAGCGCGATCGCAAAAAATTTTCCCCCATGAAATCTCCCGTTTCGTGTCTCGCCGTCGCGCTTCCACGACTTCGTTTGTCACGAATACATATATATATATATTCGAACGATAAGTCGGGACAAGAGAGACAGAGGGGTTGGAACAAGGGGAACGATATACCAAAGACGGGGACGCGTAGGCGTTGTTTAGGGGCTGGTAAACATCCAGACAAATTAATAGCGTTTCTGTAGACGCAGCAGAATGAAAATCTCTGCTGAATTCCCGAGAACTTTAATTGAACTTCAACGCTGAGCTGGGAACTTTGCCGGCTTTGATGCGATCTGCCCGTGACAGGTGAATTCGACGGAATAAAACGGTCGTCGATCGCGATGCTAATCGTTATGCGAGTTCAGCGACGAATTTATTTCGATCAGGGGGAACGGTTTTGCTAACGCGGTACGTCCATTATTCAATATTTTATAGAACAGGCCCGGGCAACTGGCGGCTCGCGAGCCGCGGAATACTCTCCCCTCTCCTGGGTCTTCTCCATCAAACTCCTCCTTATCGAAATAGTTGGTAGGGGGAATAGGTGCACTGGTAGTGGGGGAATCCGTGCACTGGTAGTGGGGGAACCGGTGCACTAGTAGTGGGGGAACCGGTACACTGATAGTGGGAAAATTCGTGCACTGGTAGTGGGGGAACTGGTACACTAGTAGTGGGGGAACCGGTACACTGGTAGGGGGGGAATCGGTATAATATTAATGGGGGAATCAGTGCACTGGTGGTGGGGAATTGGTATAGTGATAATGGGGGATCGGTGTACTGGTAGTGGGGGAGTCGGAGCACTGGTAGTGGGAGTGGTGAAGCGACAGCGAGGAAGAAGTTGTGCTGTGCTGTATCGTGCACAAATTTCCTCGAACAAAATTCATGGTGCTCCGCAATAATAGAGGCTTCGAAATAAAATGAGTCCAAATTTATTATCGCACTATCTTTTTTTAACAAAATTGACAAATAGTGACAATTTCTCGAGAATTCAGTGTTAAAATATTTTTTGGATCGACTGGTATTTCAGTGAGTTTTTCACAGAGAAAAATAATTTCGATTTCGAAACTAATTATTATCAGAAAATATTGGCCTAGTATGTGTAATGTCCTGCGCGATTAAATAATCAGGTTTCTCTGCCAATTCGAGGTGTTATCTTGCCGAGGGGTCGCGCAATAAGCTGTACAAGGTTGTAAATTTACGTTCAACTTGAAGATGCTCGTAGTGAAACAGAATTAAAATGTGCAAGGAACAAATTAAAGATAGGAGATATTAGAGTATTACAGTAATAGAGCGTAACAGAAAAAGCAGCGGCAGCAGCTTTTGTTATCTCGTGCTCGTGCTCGTGTACATCGTTTTCAGGCGGATCTCTACCTTTTGTTCATGAATTTTATTCATGAATGTTACCCCTTTGAGATTCATTTACCGAAGAAGCACAAAAGCGTAATCCCCTCTTATGTTCCCAGAGAAATGAAAACACAACCCGCGGGATATAAAAACTGCAACGGCTGGCGTAATGTTTCGCCGCAGTTGCTCGATAAGTGGTTTATAACATTTCTGACATTTGTTTTCGTCATACTAAATTGCTCGAGAGGAACGTTCGCGGTAAACTCATTAAAATTAATCACAATGCTTTAGTACAATCAAACAGGTTTATCACAACATTTATTCAACAGCATGCTCTTAGAATTTTACCCGGATTAATTTGTTTGACAAAAGTTGTGGGATACTTCATTTGTTACGCGTAATGAGTAGATTGTGAATTTCGTAAAAATATTTAGGGAAATTTAAAATATTGTTATACTATTTTCAGCTTAGTGGAATTATTAAAATAAAGAAATCAAATAAATGTTCATATAGCTCCTGTACCTTGCAATTAGTGCAAACAATTTTTATCTTCAAACGTTCACGCGGTGTTCGTTTCTCGTTCGTTCATTTCCTTCGTGAAAATACATTTTTCATAACAAATTGAAACAAAAAGTGTGGTGCACTATCCTAGGATATTCGAATTGTTTGTTTTAGAATTGTTTAAATTTTTTATTGGCAAACATAATTTCTGTGTATACCGAATTTATACAAAATTTTATCTTGAATCGGCGCTACACGTACAGTGTTTCCGAATAAGAGGAAGTAAATGTGGACAGGGAAAACCAGCCAAAATTTCAGCAAACTCAAACAGTTAATTATCTCCGGACCCTTGTAAACAATTTAGAAAGTAAAAAAAGAGGAGCATCGGTTGTTTTAGGTATCGTGCCTCAGTGAGAGGCTCGCAGTCGGTACACGCCGCGATGTTTCATCGCGTACAACGTCGTTACCGTGTCTGGTTAAATTGGAAAAGTTGGTCAGCCAGTCTCGGCAACTCGTTAGAAGCTGCACGGCATTAAAGTATAGCTCGAAAGCGCATTCTCATTTCCGCCGTTCCTCCCGAATTCCGTTTCAGACCGCCTAGCCTGGCAGCGCGCGCTCTTTCGCATCCCTCCAATTCCAACAGGTAGCATTGCCTTTCAAAAACGCATTGTAACCGAAATAATTGGTAGAAAACGACGGGGATTCCTCCCGTTTAGCTGCGAATATTCAGCGATTCTGTTGCGGCTTCGCGGTTCCAAAATGGCGATGGGAAACGCTCCGTTTATCAAATAAATTCCTAAGACATACCTTCGAATGAGCGAAGAGCAAGGGAAAATGAACAATATCTATAGAAACTTACGTTCCATTGAAAATTCAAGCAGTAGTTGTTAAGTAGGACGTGGCAGCCATTTTCCAAAACTGGGAATGGCGAGTTAAATTTAATAATATTTTTTCTACGAAAAATTCAATGTACGCATCTCATTGAATAATGTTCTAATCTTCAACTAGATTAGATCGTCTAAAGCTGATTTTCAGCGGTTGTTGCATGCGTCTAGAAAGAATGACTTTTTACCGAATAAAAGAAACGGGCAAGAAAAAGGTGGCTCGATGTTGCCTCGGTGTGGACGCAGCCTTACGGAGAGACAGAGAGTGAAACGGCCGGAAAGCAAATATTGCGATGTCCAACATTTCACTGGGGAGCTATCAGTCATTAATTGTATGGCAGCGGCGTCTAATTGCACCGATGTTTAGCTCCGAAATTGCCGGATCAAATTGGTCGGAGCTCGGGAGGCTGTGCAGAGTTGGACACGCTTCCATTAAGAACAAATGGAACGGCTGCTCTAGTCTGCGCGTTCAATCCGTTAAGTGCGCTGATAATTACATCGTTCATTTCGGCCCAATGTCCCTAATGAATGCCCGGCGCAAGGTGCAATCGAACTCCGACCGACACCGGCCTCTTTATTAAATTAGAAACAAGCTGCCCCGACCTGCGTGAAACCGAAAGTAATAGAAACCGGCGACGAGCGAACCTTATTAATCGAAATTGAACACTTGTTGCCGACAGCAAACAACCGTGTTTACGTCCGCGTGACGGAGTCCCGATGATTTAGCACTGACGAGGCGCGGCCGCGTCTATAATTTCCGCGCCATTTGTGCAGGCGAGTCCTCGTTAAATATTTAATTCTTATGGTCTTATATATTTTTAATGAAAACCGGAAATCGTACGTCTCAAAATTTCTTGAGAAACTCTATCTTCCACCACGAGATTCGTAACTTTTTAGGATACTGGTCTGTACAAATTAATTTATATTAGTCATTGAAAAGACAATTTATTATTTATCACTAGATCTTTATGCAAAATAAAAATTCCCTTCATCGATGGCAAGAAATATTCCCTTAATGATCTTCGTAGAGGAGAAGTATTATGTTTACAATTTTTTAAATTTTCCAACAATTTTTCATTTCTTTCATTTTGCTATAAATGCATAAAGATCCGCTGTCTATTTGTGACAGTTGACTTTGAGCGACCTTCGTGATAGATCGTCCTGTATTTGTCTTGAAACGCGCTATCAGAGTGTAAACAAAAAACTGTTTCATTTGAAAAAACAGAGTTGACCAGTCCTCGACGCATCGCCATAAAAATTAGTGACGTCACATTACGAGTCTGTCGATAACAATTTCTTCGCCCCGCCATACAGACCGTCTAATTATACAAGTAAATCACATTTAACAGTTAACTTCGTTGGGGCAATTAGTCGCGGATTTTGCGATACGCGGCGATTGCATAAACAACGCGCGGCGATCACGAGGAGAATCGATCGCGTCGGTGCCGGCGATATTTCTTCATTTCACGGTTCAGCAATTGCTCGTTCGAAATGACAACCTCCGCAGATAGTCCCATCTATTATTCCTGATTACGTCCTGTCCCAAGGTAAATGCAGCGATCAGAATCGCGTCTGCTGCGTTCAATCGAATCGCATCAAAGGGGCACATCTAATTTGGCGATGTTGCGCCAACTCGCTCTCGGCTAAGGTCGCGGGTCCCCTGCTTCGAGTAATTATTCACTTAAGCGTCCTCTGGGAATTTCACGTCCTGATTACTCAGATTGCCATGAGAATCGCCGCCTCGTCTCGGCTCGGCTCGGCGCGGCGTCGCTTCGGAGCCACGGAAACAATTGCCATTCCGTTTGCGCGTCCTGAAACGCCGAGGTTCTGCAGATCTTTTCTTCCTTTCTGTCGTTGTGGGAACGCGCCGCTGTCCTGTCTCGAGATATTCTTCTCCTCTTTGTCCGCGTTTTTTCTCTCGTCTCCCGAGGGCCAGGATCGTCCCTCCGACGAGACACGCCCGGTGTCTCGCGTTGGCTCGTTCGGGGTTTCACATCGGCATTAGGTCCGACGCAAAAAGAATTCGTTTTCGTCCGATATGAGACGATGCTTCTTTCGCAATAAGTAAATCTCCATCCCCTCTTCCTCTTTCGATGCGGTCGTATTCTATCCTGCCCGACAACCTTATGGGACCCATAAGCCACTTCTTCGTGCCGCTGGGAGGTGACGTTCCCCCACCATTTCACGCGGTCGTACCGGCGCGCAGTGGTTCGAAATCGCCAAAACGTGGCCAAAAATCACTTTTTCAACTTCGTCCGAAATTAATGAAATTTATATAATAATAAGCATAAATATAAATTGCTAAAAGTCACCCATTATTGTTCCAGAACAGTTTGAAAACGAGAAAAAATGCAATTCTAAGATAGGTCGCTTTTCTTCCCGAAATTAACGTTGTTTGCCTCATCATACTTTTTTATAAATAATATTTTTAGGAAAAATAACTACATAGTGTTAAAGAGCGTTCTTTCGGCTATGTGTAACTTTCAACATTATAATATTTCACAGCTTTGAAATTTCTCTCTTCGCAAACACCGACTTTCCAGTCTTTTTATTTTCGTCAATGACGATTACAAAGCGAAATTTTATTCATAATCAGCAACCCCAAAAATATGGGAATACTAGATTTCAAGGAAATCGGACAATTTTTTAAGCATCTGCCATATTAAATCCGCCATTTTGTTTTTTGAAATTTTGAAATTAGATTCATAATCAGTAACCCCAAAAATACAGGAATACTAGATTTCAAGGAAATCGGACAATTTTTTAAGTAACACATCTGCCATATTAAATCCGCCATTTGTTTTTTGAAATTCGATTCATAATCAGCAATCCGAAAACCCATAGAATACCAATTTTCAACTAAATCGGAGAATGTCTTCGATTTTTGGCCACGTTTTGGCGATCTCGAACCACTGTGCGGCGTTTCAGGTCGTAAATAGTGGAACCCAGACAAGATTATGCACGTGGTTCTAGCCGAAAGGTGTGACATCAGGGAGTACGAACAGTAGGTCCCCGGATGTTATTTATTTTCGGTTTCAGAGGTGAGCAGGGGTCAGAAAATGGCCCCGGGAGAGGTTTTAAAAAAAAAGGCGTAAGTAGTGGGGGAATAATTGATGGTGGGGAGTGTGAAATTGAAGTCGCTGTTTTTAACAATTTTACAAATTCCCATGACTGTAAATTGTTCGAACAATCCTTTCCTACGTTCCTTTCAATATGATCCTTCGAAGAGGAGTTACTTCTTAAAAATTGATCTGTGATTTTTCGTCTTACGACAGGCAGGATTGTTCCTTTAACGAGACGATGCTCCCGATGTCTCGCATTTAGGTCGTTGCGGGTTTTACATCAGCATTATGTCTGACGTAAAAAGAATCGGTTCTATGAGCGGAGTACAACTTTCCGGCTGCTTTTAAAGCAGTTTTTAAGGGATTCGAGAGTATTTAGAAGATGGACGACTTAAATATGGCTATAAGAAGCCTTATATTATGGAGAGCCGTGGGAGAAAAAGTCACAAAGGGAGCATTAATTGAGCGCCGGAGAGATTGAAGCTTCGAGACGGGGGAGAAAAGGTGCCTAAAATATCATATAATATTTTTAAAATGATCTACGGTAAGATTAAAAAATTCTTGGTTTAAATAAATTCTGGGCGACCACATTTTTTGATTTTAACGACCTGGCGCACAAAATATTTTTAAATTCTGTATTAATGTTTTCGGCGCTCGGGTTCGATCAATTGTTACTATTTATAGCATGTTTGCAATATATTTATCGACGTTTCGCTCTTACTTTAGACCATTTTCAAGAATATATTGCAAACATGCTATTAAATAGTAACAATAGAAAACATTAATACAGATTTTAACATTTTACGATCAATGAAAAAAATTGAATATTTAAAATATTTTTATTTTAGTAATTTAACGAACGCAGCGATATGCTTTCGTTTCGATCGTGCTGCGCGCAAAATGACATAATTTTAATTGAATAATCTAGTACAAAAAAGTACAATGTGATATTTTGAAATATTGTAATTTTGTACAATATATTTTACGTTTTATATTGTTTCGCGACTTGAAAATATAAACGCAAAAACTCCAAGGCGTGTTTTCCCGTGGAACGCAAACCTACAAAATACAGTCCGCTAAAAGTGCAAAACGAGAGAAACCGAAGCTGAAATCTCTCGCACATTTTCGACGTTCGCGCAGGATTCTGGCAATAATAATACTCCAGAAGCAGTTTGTATAAAAAACGTCGCGCTAGTGTCGCCGCATGACACAGTTCCGCTTTCACGGTGACTGATCCGACGGAGCCCTGAAAAATTCGTGGCTCGTAAATCTGGCAGGTATCTCGCGGGACCCGTAACAAAAAGAGGGGAGGGGGGATTGCTGGGGAATTTCGAAATCTCGGAACAGACACGCGATTTATCGCGAAAGTTTCGCCCCGAAAGTCTGCGAAGTTCGTCCGAGACACGGTAATTTTCTGCCCGCCTCTCCAACCCTCGCAGTTTCCGTCCAACCCTCTCGCAGGACAGTTTGACTCCGTCGCGCCGGATCCGTCCTGTCCTCCGTTCGCCCGACACAATACTTCTTTGTTGTACAGGCCGTGCACAACGCCAAGTGATCCCGCTTTCAAATATGTCGGTCTGTTTGGAGTAAACACGGCTAATTCCGTGTGTACCGTGCACGAGATTCCCGCCATCAACCCTGTTTTCGTGTTCTTGATGTTTACTTTGGACCTTAATTGAATACAACACCACGGCTACGAGTAACGTTGCTTGCGATCCCTGTTGTCTGAATCAACCCACTTACTGATGCAATTGGATATCTCAAGGAGCTACCCAGCAACGGCGCCGACTGGCAATCCCTGTACACAGTGTGTAGAAACGATGAGCTTGAACTTCAAGGTCACGAAAGGTGTCAACAATTTTTCCTGACTGCATCGTATTCTATTCGTCACGAGGGTGAAAACTGCAGAAGAAATTGTGATCAAGTATTTTCATGGGGAGATTACGATAACCGTGGCCCCTACTTTGATGATTATATTTGTGTTCCTGGGATCATTTGATGAGCTCCGTTTAGCCGGTAAAGTAGATTTCTTGTTTTTCCATTGGATACTTGTTATATACACATTTTTTTCTTAAAATGATCCCAGAAACACGTAATCGTAATCGTGCCATTTTCATTATCGAACTGATTTTATTTATAAATATTCAATTTTTTATCGATCGTAAAATGTTGAAATCTGTATTAATGTTTTCGGCGCTCGGGTTCGATCATGATTTTATTTATATTTTCATTGCTCGTTCAGAGTTTATACAGCTATTGTCGAAGCCGTAGGAAATTATTTGTTTGCCCGTGAAATCGTATAAATAAAATTAGACGATGAAGAAAGTTTATCAGAATTTTTTAAGAGAACAATCGAGGTTTTAACCAATTCTTTCGCAATTATTATCCTTGGTGGCGAATGGAATAAGACGCTGAAAACAAATTTTTCACCTTTTCACCTTGAAATTATTTTAACTTTCTTACATCAATTTTCGCCGAACCGAGGGTGTTTGTTAATGGCATGAAAATGTTTATTATACCACTGCAAGGAATTAACATGACATTTATTTGCACCGAGAAATCCCGGATTTCGGACTCGCGGCGGCGGCGCGGTAACGAGAAATTTGTGTAAGAGATCGCGATAAAGGGCAAAAGATTTTCGAAAGGGACCGAGAATAAGGAAGCTATTTTGGCCCCGTTCGCCGCGGGGCTGAAATAAATTCTTTAGATTAGCCAAACTGCTCGGGCTGTGTAAAATACGGCTCCTGAATGGGATTTAATGGCTCGGTCGATCTAAATTCAGCTTAAGTAGGCGTGAAGATAACGGGACCCCCGCACAAATCAAACGAATCGCCATTCGTTTCGGCCCCTTACCCCGTTCACAGTCTCAGGATAAGTTTCACAGTCTGAACGCTTGCTTTAGTTCGTTCGAATTATGACGCCGTGCTATCGGACCGTGTAGTTTACTGTTGTGCAGTATCGATTTTATGCTGCATGTTACACACTAACTAACAAAATGTAGCTCTCCTTAAATCCACGATTAACGTGCGTTCATACTCGTCTTCTTTTTTACTCATAAAATAATGCATAGATGGATGGATCTTAAGTTATCAAAAAAGATTATATTCAATCTGCGAAAGTCGACGGGAAACGAGATTCGGACGAAGTCGTACTGGAAAATTTTTTAAAAATTGTTATTTATTCGCGACGCGAAAATTCGTGCGAAATATTTGCTTTATCGCGGTCCCGGAGGTAAGCGTGCCGACCCGACCCGTCTGGTAAAATAAATATTAGGTCTTGAAGGGTTGCTCCCACGGCCCGGTATTTCATAACAATTCGAGTCGTTAATTAATACCCGGTTCTCGGTGCAAATCGAGGGGAATCAATTGGTCGGATAAAATGAATAAATACGCATAACCGGTCTGCTGATAATGGAGCTGTAATTAGTCCGTTTGACAACAGAATTCATCGATACCGAAAGCGGGCGTCGTTCATTAATCCGACTTTAATTAATTCCTGTTCTCGATGCGTCTCCGGTCGCCGCGCTGTTTCCACCAACCGCAGGATAATTTTATTTTTACCGATAACGCGATTTCCAAACGAGGCTGGATTTATTTTGCAAAATGTATCGAATAAAACGAGCCGCCATAGTTCATATCGCCGACGCGGGCGGGAGCTTTTTAATCGGCATTAAACACTCTGTGGATTTGATTTCAAACGGAAAAGCCGTGCGGGCTTTACCGGAAGATACGATCGTAATTAAATACTTGAACCTTTGAATCCGAGCCGTTTGTTTTTCAAATTCGACGAATCGACGAGCTTTCGCGATAGTTTCAAAAAGAATCCATGCGGCCGCCACGGTGGTCGGGGTATCGAGACTTTTATTATCGAACGTGGTCGATCGACATTTTCTGACTATCTTGATCGTTCTTTCTAGACTTCGACATTTTATTTTCTCGACTGTCAAAAAAAGTTTCTACTATCACTACAAAAATTTTAAATAAATCTTACTCTTTTAAAATTTATTGTCATGTGGTCGATCGACATTTTCTGACCATCTTGATCGTTCATTCCAGACATTTTATTTTCTCGACTGTCAAAAAAAGTTTCTACTATCACTACAAAAATTTTAAATAAATCTTATTCTTTTAAAATTTATTGTCATGTGGTCGATCGACATTTTCTAACCATCTTGATCGTTCATTCTCGAAAAACGTTTCTACTGTCACTAAAGAAATTTTTAATAAATCTTACTCTTTTAAAATTTATTATTTTTTTTTTCTGCACCGAAGCCTATCAATGTATTATTTTCATTCTATTGGAAATATTGAACAGTGCATGAGAATTTGACTTTTGTTGTGATACAATTGTTGCAGCAATTTTTATTTTGCGTAAGTATCCGCAGTATAGTAATCAGCGTGCGTAACATCCGTTAGCTATCCAATCAACAGGAGTTCGGGACATAAAAGTTCTCACTGCACTTACGAAACGTTTGATTCATCGTTTGAATCACACTGTTACGGCACCATGAATGGATTTTTATTCCCGGGAACAATATTACCGACACAATAAACTTCTCGGGCATCCTGGTAGTTAACAAAGGAATGAGAAGTCAATTATTCTATATTAGCGGGAGTTTATAGTACCTTTTAACCTTCTTCCGTTGTTTTATCGGTCAAGGACCGGGACTCTTTAAGAATTTCACTTTCCGACGCTGCTGTTTTCATCTGCAAAAAGTCATTATTCATTACACATTATTCATCTCTTAATTATATATGCAAATTAACATTTTTCTAATTTAAATAAACTGAAATCAATCGTGGATAATTAATCTATTATAATTAGATTCTTATAATGTCTAAATAATAAGTCAGCAAATTAACATTTTTCTAATTTAAATACACTGAAATCAATCGTGGATAATCAATCTATTATAATTAGATTCTTATAATGTCTAAATAATAAGTCAGCAAGAAAACATTTTTCCAATTTAGGGAAACTGAAATTAACCGTGGATAATTAAACTGTTATAATTAGTAATCACTGTTCCACAAATTCGCGTTATCGCAGATAAAATAGCCCCGATCGTTATACGTTCTGTTTGCCGAGCGTGCGAAACTCTGTGCAAACTGGAAGTTGGCCTGAAGAATCAGAATGGTCCAGAAAGACGTCGAAAGGTAAGTCGGGGCAATTTAATGTTGAAAGCCTTGCGAGCATTGTTTGGTGAACACGCGAAGGATATTATATCGAGATTCTATTATCAGGTAAAAACCTATTGTCGTTCGGAGGAGAGAATTTTTGAATTCAACGACCATTGTTGTGGGTCGAGCTACTTATCGGAAGGCTCCTTTGCAGTTTGTGGATTGTCAATAATACCGAAGAATGTCAGCGACACGTTGAGTCCATTGCTATTGAATTCCTTATAATAACCGCTGTTAGATCGCATTGGAAATTCGCTGAGAGTTCGCAAATTGGAAGAAAATATGATTACCCGAGGAGCTGAGAGAGGGATTTGATCCTTTTTTGATTGGTAGTAGTACTTCGCTCAGGTTTCTTCTGCAGTGCGTGCGCGTTAAATATTGTTGAATAAAACGATAGACTTTTAGATAGCAATTAATTAATTTGCTCTTTTAAAAAAACTAGGTCCGGCTTGCATTGAGACGTCGCCACGAAGTTTATTTTATTTCTGCAAAATTTACCAACACCTGACTTCCATTTGAATGAAAATCACCGTCCGGTCGATGACCTTAAAAATGTCGAAAGTAACTGTTCGGCGGCCGGCGAAAATGTTCCAGGCGACCGGAGCTTACTTTTCGACTCCCGTATACTTTTCGCTGGAAGTTAAGACGCGCGCGTAATTCCCGCGCCGGAAGCTACTGGAAGGATTACGCGGGTCCCCGCGAGGGAAATTTAAAAGGTGTGCGAGGCTCGACGGGAAAAACCGAGAAAAAGAGAGGAAGAGAGATGAACGCGATGCCGGTGAGTTGGTTTCGCGTAAAAGTTACGAGGGTCGCGACGCGTCGCGACACGGGGAGCTTTCATGGTTTCCTCTCGGGTAATTTTATCGGCGACAGCCGTGTGTCCGCGCCGTCATGTAAGGACTGATAACGGCCGCGCCAGGATGTCTGCGGGTGTGCACACACGGGCTCGTAGGCCACCGGGAGCAGATTGAATTTTCCTCGTGGCGAACCAGGTCGGACCAATCGAAACGCGTCGTCCCCGTGGCCCCCGCCGGATTTCAACGCGGACGACCGAATAAATCCTCCTGCGACTTCGACGCCGAAATACCTGCCTCCACCACCTTCCCCCCCTCCACCCCTCCTCCCGGTGACTTCACCGGGTTATAGATTCACTCTACGGCCACCTCCATTTTCGAACGGAATGTCCTGGTCGCGTGATCCTCTTCCACCTCTTCAACTACGGTCTGAGTTATTTTACTGCTGCTCCACTCGATACGCTATTCGCACGGCTGTTCCGCCGTGGTTTCCCCGCGACGTTTTGCGGCACGCTTCCCACTCTTATACCGGGTGTCCCGGTACTCCTGATTTCACAGTTACTTCGAACAGTACATCTCTATTAACACTTTGACTGCCAAACTAGAAACCTAAAAAATTCCATAAAATCAATGTAGGTTATTTAATGAAATAAAAATTGAAAAAAATTATATGTATGACATGGAGTAGTCCTCCAACTTTCTGGCATTTTACAGATCGTAATAAAATTTGGTATGATTAATATATTAGCGTAAAAATTCATTTTAAAACTTGGACAAATAGTTCCGACACCCACATATGGGTGACATGGCAGTCAACGTGTTAAAAAGACAGTCCTGACTCACTCACCCTTGGACCTAGAAAGCTGAAATAATACACAGAGGTTTCCTTTATGATCTACACAAGGGATAAGAAAGGATATTTCGAAATTCAACCCCCAAGGGGGTGAAAAGGGGTTGCAACGTTTGTATGAGGAATATTTTGTTCGTGGTCGGATTTGCTTGGTCTTAATGCTCTTTGATATAATTAATCGAACACCTATTTCGGCATTTTAAAAAATTCAACCCCTAAGGGGGTGAAAAGGAGTTGCAACGTTTGTATGAGGAATATTTCTCCTTTATAAATAATCTTCTCCTTATAAAGAGAGGAACTGAGAGAACGTGAGAAAACACGTCAATTTTTTTGTACGTAACAACATATTTTTTTCAATTTTCGTGGATGCAACATTCACAGCCAATGTGTCGTGCGCGAACACAATGAGAACAAAGCAGCAGGTATTAGAAGAATCGCATAGAGAACGAGTATTCGAAATATTTTTATTTTTGTTCGGTGCGGCTTTTGTTTTTTTCAGCTTTTTTCTTGCAGTTAAAAATCGTTTGATCGCCCGTTTAATAGACAGCGAACCCAGCTTTTTGAAATTCGAAACGTCAAATCTGACGTCTGCAGTTTCAGACGGCTTAAGTTAATACAGGTAACTGAATATTTGGCCGGTGAAACAATAGATCATGTAGTCGTTTGTTTTTTGTTTTTTAGTACATTAAAAACATGGTAAACAGTTATCAAACATTTCGAACG
This sequence comes from Lasioglossum leucozonium, assembly GCA_028454225.1. Classification (NCBI taxonomy): domain Eukaryota; kingdom Metazoa; phylum Arthropoda; class Insecta; order Hymenoptera; family Halictidae; genus Lasioglossum; species Lasioglossum leucozonium. The sequence goes on along the minus strand of CM052211.1, from coordinate 2,775,684 downwards.
TTTAGACTAGCTAGCTCCGACCAGTCATTTTACACTATTTCCAATTTTTTGTTATGTAATTGCTAGAATTATTATTTTAACATCGTTCCATATTTTTTATTTTGCAAATATAATATTCTGCATTCTATTATTGTAAAATTTTGCAATTATGGCCGGTTCTGGACGTATTGATTTAAAAACTCGAAAAGATTCATAATAATAAATTTCACAAACGGTTAAATTGTTCGTAAGACACAATTAACATTAAATTGTAGCGTTGAATAATCCGAGTGCCGAAACAGTTTAAATGTATAATATTCGCAAATCATATCTAATAAAAATTGACATCGGTAAGAGGCACGGAAATCGCGTTAAAAATTCGACTAATTGTCAACCGTATATCTAATTGCAAAGCCGTGGCTGAAAATCGAGATCAAAGAACAAAAGTCGTCCGTCCTCGACCGCTTTAGCGCTTTGACAGCGAAACAAGTCGCAGATAAATTGCTCGAAAAATCCGATTTGTCGGCTAACTGTTTCCCCGGCGAGTTTTAATTATCCCGGCCCCGGTCATTAAGCGAGGCACTTTTTAACACGCCGCGCCGCGTCCGCGATCGCGAACTCGCCCCGGGAACTTCAATTATGACAAGTAACAAGCCTCGTTACGCATCTTATTGCCTATGGAAATGAAAATCGCTGTCGGGGCGCGGCGCTAACTTCGCGAGTGCTGCAATCTCGACTGTAGCACTTGGCGTTCGTTGGCGTTTCGTTGAAACTTTGCTCGTTGCTTCTTTCGCTGCGGACCAGTTCGCTTCAAATGCCCCAGCTTTTCGTTCAGTGGGCGGTGACGTTCCCCCACTACTCCGGGCTTAAGGAGTGGGGGTGATCGATGGTGGGGGTCGCGAGGCTCGCGACGAAGAGGAACAGGCCTGATCCGTTGAAAATTGTACTGCAAGACGCAAGAAGGGAAACGGTGGTGTTTTGCGTTGTCGTGCTCCACTCAAGGTTGTAAGCCCGGTAAGACCGCGGATGCGTCGACTCGCGAAAATTAAGAAAACCGTCCAGTCGGTGAGAGACTAATTTCTCATGGTCGAAGACGGCTTCACCGATGTACCAATATTTTGAACGGGAAAGACGCTCCTGGCACGGGGGAACGTGGAAATCCCATAAAACTCGGACTTCGGCGGATATCACCGTCGGCCAGAGGCGAATGAGAAAGCTTTCAGGCAACGAAACTCGAGAAAGTTTTCCCCGTGCTGGCCGGAAAGTTCGTCCGACTGACGAAATGTTTGAACAAGTTCTTACTGTGTTCCAGAGTGTTGTTGCCATTTATCCCGGCAAATAGATCCCTTAATTAGAGTCGTCCCCCGTTGACGTGTTACCAGGTTTACGCGCCCGGGCGAAATTCCCCTCGGTGTGTAAATAAATAATAGGCCGCTGATGGAAAAAGTTGAAAATCGAGTAAACTTTCGCTGTATTTTGCTACGATTAACGGCTAATGGGTTTTAGGTTGGGCCGCGGGACCCCGCCTGCTACGCCACGGTGTAAATGTTTTCCACTTTCCGAGCAATATTTGCTTGGTAAATTGCTTTTTTATATTTGCCGCTTGCGTATACACTTGATTGGTAAAGCGAAGGTAATTAGACTTGACGAGGTAGCTCGGCACTTGGTGTAACACTCGATGCAACGGGGAAAATTGTTTTTCAAATTTGTGTTTAACGCGATTTGTGATCGTTTTTATTCGAGTTTGCTTTGCGGGGAAATTAAAAGTATTTTTAACAATGAAAATACTTATTTTCGATCATCTAAGTTGTTAATTCAGTGATCACGCTTAATGCAATTTAAGAATTTTGTGAATTTGATATACTAATAAATAAATTAAAAAACGCATCAAAATTTGACAAGATTTTCTTGATCCTTTGTATATTATTCATGTATTACACCGTATAAAATAACGTACTTTTACAGCTTTAGGCGACGCCAACGTGAATTTTCAGTAAATAAAATTTTCTCGGGATAAATGTAAAAATTTCCAACTAACACGTGGAAAGGACTACTAATTAGTCCTTTTGGCGGAAGTTCTTTTCGCGGAAAAATCATCTCCACCGAACTCCGGAGCGAAGTTTTATGAAGTTTACCGGAAAAGTTTGGCTTCGAGTTCTCAAGCGTAAACGAACTGAAGAATTTTAGCCGATTTTCTATCAAACAAGTTACCAACAACTTCACTGGCAGAAGGAACGCCGGCTAAAATGTTCAGACACGGCTTATAGTTCCTGTACAATTAATATTTCGCACTCTGAAATCATTTTTTCCTCCTCGCGGACCTCGGTCTGGCGTATACATAACTATTGGAAAATATGTTAATGTATGCAATGATATTTGGTCCCCTCAGGGTTTCAAATCCATTCCACCACTTCCCCTTTACCAATCCTCAACTATCGCCTAATTTCCAATTTCAACGGGACCTACTTTTTATTTCCCGGCTTTTTACCGAGCGGTCACCCATCCTAGTGCTTCCCCGCCCTACGCCGCTTTACTTCGGTGATCGAACGAGAACCGGTGTTTTCAGCGAGGCAATGGTCGTTAAGCTTTTCTTCTAGATAATTTAAACAAAGAAGTTCTGATCAGAGTACCCGTAAAACAGATGATAGTGCAAGTTAATCGATTAATCGATGGATAAAGTAAATAAAATTTCACTGAAAAGTGGCATTTCTCAGTTCGTCCATCAGCGCGATCGTTTTTCAAACGGCGTTTCGATCATTTTTATTTAACAAACCGAAAATACGAGTCGGTAAGGGCGCGCGGTGTTTCGTATGCACCGTCTAGTTCTTTCCGGACAAACTTCCGTGTTCTTTGGTGCTGTTTGCCAACATCAGTCAACGGTGAGTAGGCTCTATGAGCTTTCGGTGTACCGTACGCGTGTCTCTCATGCCGTGTGCGCCGCGCCGTGTGCCGGCAAACAGAAAATGGATATGTTTACGGTACACCTGAATAGGTTTCCGGGCCGCGAGCCAAAACTCCGTTTTTGACCGCGATGAATCCGCGAGTTGAACGCACGTTGCCACATCGATCGCGGTGAAATTCGATGTACGGACGCGCGCGGACGCGTTGCCCATATCTCTGTGAACCATAAATTCCCATCGTATTGGAACGGTCCACGCCGGGTGACGCGCGGACACTTCGAAAAATCGCGTCATCCGCGCGATAAGATAAGCTCTCGCCGTCTCCCCTGTACAGGGTGTCACAAAATTATATGTCACGGTCACCATTATTTTGCGGGGAGTTTTTTTTATGTCAATTTCCACCAAATCGTAGGTGTAGAATCACGCTCTGGTGGCCGTGACATATAATTTTCTGACACCCTGTACAGTGGCTCAAATTTTCGTAAAAAATTCAGTAATTCGTAAAGATTTATAAGTATAAAAGATTTATAAGTATTTTCGTAAAAAATCCCACAATAAGTAAAGCTTGAAGCGAACCATTCAACTCCTTCCACTTTCATTCCTGATGCCGATACAGCTGCGTGATTAACCTTGTATACGGGGTGTCCGAAAAATGTACTTCGTTGAAGGGATTCCTAAGATCATTTCGAATAACTTTTTCCTTTACGAAAATGTTCTCCGATGCTTTGTTCAGGAATTATCAACGAAAAACACCGGACCAATCACAGCACCAATCAGAGCGAGGCTCAGCGCGAACTGCTGTAGCCTCGCTCTGATTGGTCCGTGTTTTTCGATGATAGCTCCTCAAGGAAGCCGCGGAGAACATTTTCGCAAAGAAGAAAGTTACTTCAAATAACCTCAGCAGTCTTCAAGGAAGAACATTTTTGGGACACCCTGTATATTGCTGATCGTTCAAAGTAAGATTTAAATAATTTTCCTTAATTAAAATCCTTCATTTCTGTACACGCTATAAAGATCTGCAAATCTACTTATTCCATTTAAGTAGAACACAATTTGCAATGAAAATAATGCAATAAAGTAATGTAGCAAACTCGATCGTCGAAACGATTTCGCGAAATACTCCCGACCATCTGCTGTCACATTGGGAAACAATCATAATCACGTAGCACCGCGATACCGTCGATTTCACTGTATCGATTACGCCGACGATAGAAATGATATTACGAGCAATAACAGCTTCGCGAATAATACGATTTACCGCACCGATAGGACCGGCACAATGGCAGTAACAATAACAATAGTAATGATGCTAACGACATCAGCGTTGATTATGCTAACTGGCGGTTAACAGCGCACGGTGCCATCTTGTTGCTCCTCCTTACAGCGAATGGCGTGGGGTCGCATAAAAGTAAACTGCGCGATCAATTTCATTAACAGGGTATTCCAGTGTCTAACGTGTCCGAAAAACTGATTTCTTTTTTTTGCGCACATAAAAAATGCAACGTTTTAAAAATATAAGTAAATTAATATAATAAATAATAAATATAATAATATATAATAAATTTCTATTTTACATAAATATCTGAATATATAATTCTATAATAAAAATAAATTTTCAAGGAGAATACCTCTTTAAAAACGTGGTTTTGGCAGAAAAATGCCATCGAAAGTCTTCAAGGGCCACCAAGAGAACACAGACAAGCCTTTGACGATAATAAATATAGTAATATACAATAATAAATTTCTATTTCACCATAAATATCTGAATATGTAATTCTATTTTGCGCAAAAATTTGTTAATAAAAATAAATTTTCAAGGAGAATACCTCTTTAAAAACGTGGTTTTGGCAGAAAAATGCCATCGAAAGTCTTCAAGGGCCACCAAGAGAACACAGACAAGCCTTTGACGATAATAAATATAGTAATATATAATAAATTTCTATTTCACCATAAATATCTGAATATGTAATTCTATTTTGCGCAAAAATTTGTTAATAAAAATAAATTTTCAAGGAGAATACCTCTTTAAAAACATGGTTACGGCAAGAGTGCCGTCGAAGGTTTTCTAGGGCCACCAAGAGAACACAGACAACCCTTTGACGAGGGGTGAACGTGCGCCATGTCTTTTTCTTCTTCTTATGTTGTCGAGCGAAAGAGGAAAGGATGAAAGAGGATCAAGATGGATTCCAGAGTCCGGAGATCCACCTTTTTTTTTCCTCACGATAATTCTGATGCACTCGAGCTGCTTTTGGTCTCTCTCGCTCTCTCTCTCGCTCGCTCTCTACAAGGAAATAAATAATTAGAGGCGAATTTTAAAGCGGCACTTGAATCCGTCGAGTCCTCTCCGACGTTTCTTTCATGTTTGTCGCGGTTATTGCAGGAAGCTCCTCCACCGTCGGACAGTTAATCTTTTTACCGGAAAAAATGTGACGTTTGTGCGCGTAAGTATGCTGTTTTAAATGTCGGGTGACGGGACGCTTGACAGACAAAACCTGGTCCAAAGGCGGTTCCTGCGAACATAATTCGTGTCAACTATTGTCCTTTGATATGCTGAAATGGAACACTTTAGCACGGCGAAATAGTGAAATTAATTTATCATTCGTTTTACTATTTCAAACAACATTTTTCCTGCGAACGAAAGCGTCACTTGGACTGTGGATTTTGTGCGTTTGTAACGAAAATTAGTAGATCAAATGAAAAACAGTGGAACAATTGTGGCGTTGTTTACAGGTTGTTAAAATTTTTCAGAAATATATGTAGTTATTTAAAAAACAAATCGATGACCTTAAAAAAGAAACAACATTTTAAAAAATATCGTTCAAATTACACATAAAAAATTCTTCACTTCCTCAAAATTCGAACTGGACTTCCTCAGAATATCCTCCTGAAATCGAAACATTTAATCGAACTTATGAATTTGTTTCGGTACGATAATGTGAAAGTGTCGTCTGTAATTAATTTTCGTAAACTACGCGGCTCTTGTTATTACAATTAAAACGAGAAGTTGCGATTGTAAAGCATTGTCGAGCGATTGTTACCCGATAATGCGATATAATAATAATAGACTCTGCAAACATCGTGCAATAACAAAATTGGATGCGGGTGTCGTTTAATTAAAGTCTCGTCGAAACGTTCGTTCTTAAATTTCTATTTAATGCCCGGCCGGGAGGGCGGCCGGGTGATAAATAACACATGAAATTGGCGAATGCGAGGTTTAATTAAAAGTGGGGAGGATGCATAAAGCATTTCTAGCCGGAGACATCGTTTCCAAAAAAGTGTCGCGCGGTTCGACGCCCGCCATTGTTCTCCGGTCCGCTCGAAACCGATTTCCAAATTATGTGTACAATTAATTAATTGCGCCTGGATGCTGCGGTCGCGGCAAATTAATCCGAATAGAAACTAATTATCTGATGCGCCGGCTGATCGGTTGAAGCGTGTGGCATTTCCAATGATTTTGCGGATTACGATACGCTCTCGGGCTTATTTTAATAATCCTGCCACCTGATTATAAATCGCTGTGTCGTCTTTCATTTATCCGTGCGATACGAGACGGAGTGCTAATTGACGAATGACTCGATTCTGATTTCTGTCTTCGAGGCCTTCGTCAGGGAACTATAGTTAAAGATGGCAGAGCATAACCCCGCGACGCGGAGAGCCCAGAATTGTTTCGTTCATTGGGTTATTCGAAAAGTCATTACTCAAGGGAAAATTGAAGCCAATTTTTTACTATTTAGAATAAGTTTTTGCGATTCGTAGAATTTTTTATTAGCGAAACATTGAGTTATACCACTTTGAACGAAATTACTTTCCGAACGACCTAACATCGTCTTGCAATTTTACCAAAATTATCCCTAATTTAAATTAAAAGTACACTGACAAGAAAAACATACTTTTTGCCCAAAAATTATATTTTGCGGGGCGGGCAGAAAATGTGTAGCTCCGCAATTGCAGAGTACAGTGAATTCTTGGTTCAATTTTCGTTTGCCTCTTTCACTAGTTATTTCCGTCGAGCGGGCGAAGAATAAAAAGCTGAAATACGAAAGGTCAACAGCTTGATCAGAGGTCGTTAGAATGCTGTGACGGGCGAACAGTATACCGGAAGCGTGCAAGCAACGCGACCGATCCCGAGAATCGTTAACACCCGCGGTCAGTTACAAGCCATCGGTACATACCGTTCCAGAGTGCACAGTTAATTTCCGCGCTGGTCGTCGACATCTAATCAAACAAAGTGGATTAATTAGAAGAGCAGGCTGCCACTTATTCGCGTGGCGTTCTCCCGTAACAACACACCGGGCGTCACGGTATTTACCAAACACGGCGGCCATGATTTGGCGCTGACACCGGCCCTGTTTCACCCTTGCGTTGTCCACAGGGGGAGCCTGGATCATTTACCATAATTCTCTGCAATTTCGTTCGCTACATCTCTCCATGTCCTGAGCATGTGATCGAACTGGTCTGAATGTTCATTCTCTGGACACTGTTCAACTCGTGATGTTAAAATAAAGAATTGAGCAATGAATTTTTGTGCAAATGGTTACACTGCACCCCTAGGGGGACCGGAAGGTAATGTCGTTTCTGCGCGTGTCAATATTTTATACTTCACGGGTAAACTGTCTCTTAGAAACCCCTAAATTTTCGATTATTATAGCGGGACCGGCATGTCGTTTTTTCACATTTAATTTAGACAAATAAATTTGTAACAAGTTTTTATTTTTAATCAATGATATATTCACCCTAGTTATCGACAACCTTTTGCCATCCAGTGTGCAAATTTTCATTGCCGGATCCATAAAAAATAGGTAAGTAGGCTGAACTGTCTCTTAGAAACCCAAAAATTTTCGATTATTATAAATCTTGTTCATTTCGACGAGAAAACACGTATATCGAAGTCGTGGACGTAATGTTTACGTTGACGTAAAATAAACATTGTTTTCAACAATTGCGAGACACACCAAACAGAACGAAGGCTGCGCGTATTGGTTCGGCCGTGTCGGTTTCAGGAATTCCGAGTTCGGACTCGTGACCAGCGACCTTGAAAAAATTATTTCTCAAATTTTCAATCGAACCTGAGGTGTCTTCGTGTTTCGGTCACATTTTGGCCCCACCGTGCGACGCCAATGGAATCCTCGGTTGTTGTCGGCTCGATTTAATACCGTGAAAATGTTAATTTCACCCGGGGCGGTGAGAATCTCGTTTATAGTGTTCATGGGCCGGGGCTAGTTCGTTAAAGCCGTCCTCTTGGTGTCGAAGACTATAACGAGATTCGTCGGGGACGGGGTTGGACTATGAGGGTGGGAAAGAAAGAGAACATGGCGAGCGAGAGTGTGTGTGAGAGAGAGAGAGACGTAATTCGACGTGAATAACGAGGAGGGGCCGATACAGATGTTCCCGAGACGAGGTTTATCGGAATCCACTGGATTCAAACGAGCCTCCCACAACCACCCTCCCTTTCAGCCTCCGCTCTTCTTTTGTTCCCCCGACCCGTCGAATCGATTGTATTTTCACCTTGGAAGTGTATACCCACGTGAAACACAACCAGACGTTCAACGGGTTTGTTATTGAATCGTTTGAAGGCCCTGCCCACTGTAATAACTGATTCCGGGAATCGGTGACCCGTAGCCGCACGGAGATTCGATGAACTGGGGGGTGCACCGTTGGTAGATGCTCACGGGAACTCGATGGTTCGAGTATAGTCAATCACAGTGATCCGCGATTAAATTTCACTGAGACTCACTCGGTTACGTCTGCGGTTGTAAGGAAGAACGCCGCGTGTCACATATACTTTCACTTTCGAGATCAGAGTTCTGATCGCCAGTTCTTTCTTTCAGGCTTCCAAGTTTGTTTTAACGATTTCTTTTTCTGATAAATACGTAACATACTCTGAAGCTCAATTAACGCGTAAACTCGAATTTTTTGAAATTGTCACATGCGACGTTTCTCCCCACCCCTACCACTTAATGACCGATACACGCCGATTTTGCTGAAAACAGTCTTAAACAAATCTGAGAATTTACCTGCATTTCGTTCCTAATTTTAATTTTAAGGGAGGAATCAACCCTATTATTATAACCACCCCTAGTTACGTGCTGATAGATCGCAAATAATATAAGATATCGAAAAATGGGTTGACCATCAAATCATTCCGAGATATTTGCAGTTTTATAAAAAACAAGAAATCTACTTTACCGGCTAAACGGAGACCATTGGATACTGGTTATATACACATTTTTTTCTTAAAATGATGTTCAAAGAAGGGGCCACGGTTATCGTAATCGTGCCGAAAAATGGTAGAAATAAAAATTGTATCGTATCTTTTAACATTTCTTTCCGGAAAAATCGGTTCTTCGAAAAAAAATATTTTCAAGCATGTCTCGACCTCTTCTTCGATCCTCAATGCCAACCGAGCCATAATTCGGCCAGCTAAATGCGCCCTGTGCCCAGGAAGGAACGCAGGAATTGAAACAAAAGGATCCACGATGCAATCGCTATGGTCCCAATTCCCAAGCGGCGTCGGCGGCGGTGTACAATTATTTCAAAAATTCCCTGCGGGAGAGTTCATTTAGACGATCAAAGCGACTTTCGTGTAAAGAATTTTATCGCTGGTTGAGCCCCGTAAGAAAGTACGCCGCGGCACTGGGAGAATCAGTGCTGCGGCAACGCGGCGCACTAAAAGTGCATAATTACCGTGTCCGGGGGTGCTTGAATCCGTTCGAGTTGCAGCAGTCGCGTGCGACTCCCGAGTGCGACCGCCTCGGATGCAGAAGGGGTTGAATACACGACCGGAAACCGGGACACCGGGCCCGGCTGCTTTATCAGTGCACGGTCTCTGTCAACCCCCTTTCACCTCGCTCCAACCCCCCTCTACCCCTTCACCGCCATGGCGTCCATTCCCATCGGGGACAAAGAAAATTCTTCGCCAATGAACGGCTCCCGAAAACAAACTTCCCAAAGAGGCGGGTTTCTCATTTTTGTGTGTCCTTTAATTCGTTGAATCGAGTTTTAATTGCATTCCCCGCATTTCACCCCCTCCGTCCCCGCGGCTCGCCGTTGCATGTAATTTCGTGTATCGCAATGGAACCGTGGCGTAAGCACTCCGCGGAATTGCACCGCTGTATGGTTACGAAGTTTGCCAGATAAAACTGGACCCACTTTGCTCCCGGCCGCCCACACGGATGCGCACAGACGCAGACACGCGTCGCAACGCTGTCGAATGCAACGGGGTTACTTCTTTTCATCTGTGTGCCAAGCCCGCTGCTTTTATTGCGAAACTTTCTAAACTGTTTATTGTTTGATTCATCCCGCCGCTCTGCTTTGTCCGCGGTGTTGTCATTAGCAGATTTCGTTGAGCTTCCGGAACAATAATGTTTGGATGCTCGTGGTCTTGTGGACGGATCGGCTTACTGGTCGAAGTTCGAAAAGCTTATTGCTTGTGGATGTAGCTTTCGTGATTATGCAGATCTGCAAGAAACGATAAGTTGGATGTTATCGTAGAATTTATAATTGTGTTTTTACTGAAATTGTTCTGGCTGGGAAAACGATTTTTAACGCTCCAACTGATTTTCCGATTTTTTACTGTGAACTTTTTTGTAAAATTACGTTGTTTAATTGTTAGCAGTTTAATGTTCTACAAGAATTATACAGGATGCCAAGAAAAATTCCAAATGAAGCTGGAGCTGATATAGAAATTTTTATTTGCATACATACTGTATAACTGACATAAAAATGTATGGTTTTCTCACTCAGTCAAGTGTATGAATATTTTTCTTTGCTAAATTTCAACCAAAATTGTTTTACATTTACGAAATATTGTCGAAGCAGAAAAATTATAAAAATAATACTGTAACCGGTATAAAAATTTATGGTTTCCTCACTCAGTCAAGTGTATGAATATTTTTCTTTTCTAAAATTCAACCAAGATTGTTTTATATCACAAAATATCGTCGAAGCATAAAAATTATAAAAATAATACTGTAACCGATATTAAAATTTATATTTTCCTCACACAGTTGAGCGTACAAATATTTTTCATCGCCAAATTACAAAAACGACACGGTATAACTACAAAATAGTCGAAGCAGAAAAATTATAAAAATAAAACTAACGGATATAAAATTTTATATTTTCCTATAAAATAAAAGAACGAGATAAAAAAAATATCTGTTCCAGTCTTCGTACACTATAACATCGATTCTCAAGCGGAAGCTACAATCGTGAACGGAAAGCATATCGCGTCGAACGAATCGCATTGCTCCGACGATCATGACGATCATTCCAACCAAAATATTTTTGACTTCTCTGCGACAGTCGGGGTATATTTTCATTATTATTTAAACCGTTTACACGATTCCCGATAACCAACGGTGTGTACGCTTCGGAAAAGCGGATTGCGCGCTAACGACATAAAACAAAGTAGCTTTCGCGCGTTAACTGTTTCCCATGCATGACAAAACCCTCGGATATTGGACACGGCGACACAGAAGACACAAAGCTGGCAAATAATCCTTTCGCATGAAAAAGAAATTTCGACCTTCCGCGTTGCAATTAAATTACAAATTTTATTCATTCTTGCTCCCATCATAATTTTTTAAAACTCGGTTCCTTGCGATATTTAAAACCGTTAGAAGCAGTTGCTGTAACTAAATGTAAATAGAGCACTAAAAGTATTTTATATTATTTTATAAAAATAGGAAGAATAAGTTTTTTATAATATATGCCTAAAGAAATGAATTGGTGTCATGCATCCATCTTCACAATCTCAATATTCGTAAATTAAAAATATTAGAACCCGTCATTTTGACGGATCCCGTAAACCTTGTGTTAAAAAAAAATTATTACAAATAGAAAAGTCTTAAATCAGCATTGTCTCACGGATAGGATATCGGTATTTTTTCTTATTTGCTATCCTTTTCTATATTCTGATCAGAAGAGACGAAGGAATAGTACACGATATAAGTAAGAGTTCAGCCCCAAAATTTTCAGATATATTCAGACAAGACGCATTTCTTTAAAAATCGAGAAATTCTGCAACGTTCTCTGCGACTACGCCTACGTGTAAAGAGTTTCTAAAGTCGATACGGTGGTTTTCACGAATTCCATTTTCACCGGCGCGTATCATAATTGGATCGATTCGGAAACGAACCGCCGTCGCGTCGCGCCGCGCCTTCCCTGGAAAAACACCGGGGCGCGCAAGTTTCTTCGAAATGCAGAGTGGTGTAATCGAGGTTCCCGGCGCGCAGTGCCACTCATACAACCGTTTTCACGGGTTCCGTCCCATTATTGTTTCACGGATGGAGTACGGACAAAGCTTATCACCGTTTTCACGGTTCTGTTCCGTCATTGTCCCGCGGACGGCAGTCGGACAAAGAGTTTTCAAGTCGTATAAAGGGTGTCCTACGCACCGGTAACATAATGGAACATCTTTCCTCGGTCTTCGTCCAACGTGACGTTCGTCCGTCTGTCCTCGGCTTTTCTCATCCACTTAGACTCTTTTGACTTCAACGGCGGAATATAACGTCGAAACACCGGAATTTGTTTCGTCGGCCTTCGCGATACAGAAACTCCCGGAACCGGAATTTGAATTATCGCGACCGCGAGTGTCGTTCGCGAAATCGTCGCCCATCCGCAACTATCAAAATGGTCGAACCGCGGAAACGATAATCGTCGATTTTCAGAAAACTTTACGGAAACCAACTTCGGAAAGAGCTCAGTATTCGCGCGAAAATTATTCAACCGGTGTACTTCATTTACAGAATTGTTACAGATTTTATCTAATTTATTTAACACAATACACGTCGCAGATGAACAATCTGAAAAGAATATATATAGATAATTTTTCTATCGAACGAAACAAAATATTTCAAGAAAAAAATAGTCGTTTGTATACATTCATAGAATAACTCTGCTCACGAAAATATTGTAGTTTGAAAAATCGGTGACACTCTCCTTTGACAAGTCTCCCGTGTAACAAGAGCAGTTTTCGACACATATTTTTTTAATACCCTGAGGGAGAGTTTGTTTGAGGAAAATTCCTGTTTGCAGGACGTCATTCAAACGGAAATGTCAAATACGTACTGTTAAAGGTGAGTCATGTGTATAGGTGGCCGTGTGGACTCGCCCTGTAAGCGAGTACTATTATAATTACTTACTCATATTATGAATACATACACGACTTTCAAGTGGATGAAACTGTACGAAACATACTGAAAATATACCATCCTCGGAGTTAACGTTTCAGCGCAGGTACAATTAATTAGAGAATTAAATATAATTTCCACAGAAAATTTGGTATCAGCGTTGGAAGCCATCAAAAATTAAAGTACACTCAGGACACAAATAGCAGAATACTAAATAATAGAAACAGGACATTTTTTATCAATTGATAATTTCTATCAATTAATAAATCGACATTCACACGTAAAATCTTTTTGCGGAAACGCAGTTAATATATTTCCCGTTGATGTAAAAGTTATGCAGCGCCCTTCTCAACGAACTGAAAAGACTCGCGTTAAAAATCGCTAAAACCCAACAGGCTTCCACGACCTGGATAAAGCTCGGATTGAACAATTTCTGAAAAAAAGCACGGGCTGGAAACGATTTAATTGCTCGTAAAGATCTTTTGTTTGCGGGAGTTAACTGTTTCATTGAATTTTTGATGTGCAGAGCGTAAGTGGACGCCGGGAGGTGGCCGTTTGACTGCATCGCGCAGGCAAGCGTCGTAAAAGCCGGAAAGAAACGAGCCGGAAATAGTAGGTGAGTCCATCTTGAAATATCTGCCATTGCTGGCGACGATGCGATTTGCAAGATCGAGACCTCTATCCCCACTCTACCTTCCACTTCTGTGACGGTCACGTGACGCGTTTCGCCAGGGAGGGGGTAAATGGCGAAAGAATTGAAAAATGGTTTAACGAATTGAAAAATATTGGTCGATAAAATTATTAAGAAAACAACTAGTTTATGGAAATGTGTGAACATGCCACTCGTTTTTAACAAACAACGGTTGAACTGAAATTTATTTGCCTCGCAGACGGTCTTCCTGAGATGGTAACAGTGTGCGCTGAAGTTCGTTACAATTTTCATTTCGTTCAATTTTGTGCAACTGCGAACGCTGTAAATGCACAAAATATGCAGTCTAGTTATTATGAAAGTGGACGGCACTGTTGACATTTACACTGCAGTTTCATCAAAATAGCTTCACGTGCACCTACGGTTAGTTACACAAGTCTACACTGTCCACAAACGGAATGTAAATTTTAATTTTTAATCCTGTAGTCACGCAGCGTTCGCCAACCTCGAAGTCAAATGGAGTAGATGTCGCTTTATAAGAATATTTAAACAACCACCAACATTTACTTCTACTGAATCCATGGAAATAGTTTTATTTGCCATTCAATTAGCAATATTATTGCTTGTAGACATTCCCATTCAACTTCATTCAACTGCAAGTGTTAAATGTCTTCTAATTGATTTAAAATGTTATTCAATAATTAATTCAAAATCAGAGTAAAATCACAATTTTAATATGCATGTCACCGTTCTGTGCACACAGTTTAATTTATGTTGTCGTACATTTATTTAAAATACTAAAAATTGCAACTGCAACCAAACTGCAACCAAAACTAAAAATTGTCATTCTATTGTTAATGATGAAATAAAAATTCCAACAGCCTCCAAGTTCCAAAAATTTTAATGCTCGCTTTGGTGCAGTAATTCGCAAATAGTGAACAATGAGTTATTCAATGTCTCGTTCTACACTGGCGTCGACGAAATTAATAAGTGAAATGTTTGTTCGCCAAATGAAATCTGCAATCGCAGCACAGATATAAATTAGTCCACGTCGGCGATTGCAGTTTCATCCGGCAACGTGCACAAAAGTTGTAGCTTCTTTTGTGCACCCCCGGAGCCAAGGTGGACCCGGACTACAAATAGAAAGCTGTTGCTGACTGGAAGAGCAGAAAAAGGAGACAACCGTCGCGCGGAAGTCTTAAACAAAAGTTTAAGAAAGCAAAGTCAACAAAGCGACTGCACAAATGGGAACAGTCGTCTTTACGAAAAATGAAGGAATTCCTAGGGAAAAAGTCACTGATAAACGCCACGGCGCGGCGTCAGTTCAGTAATGTTTGTGCAGCTGCATTAATCGATATTAATTGTTAAATCTGTGTGTCGTTTCTTTCACATCTTTCCATTGCTATTTACACGATCATCGATTTATACGTTTCCCACCTCTGGTAAAATGTGTTTTATCCGACGGAGTATTTACCGGGACAATTATTCTTATAATTAATGGTTGAGAAAAACAGAGTATGTATACAAGTTTCTTTCTTGCGAAATACAAAATTTTCATTTTCTGCTGGTTACGCACTTCTTTAAAAATTTTTGTAATTATTTTTCACATTCTTTTAATCCTTTTTCACTCCCTTCAACTGTAAAGTAATGAAATTATTTCAATTTCATTTTGTAGTTGCTCATGCATTTTTAAAATCCTTTTTCTCAAACCATCACAAATGTTTGAATTTTTTATTTTCTTCGACAGATTTAATATTCTAAAACTAATATTCTAAAACGACAGATAAAATATTCTCTTTGACAGATTTCTCGAAATACGCTAGATAATTCTAGAAAATTAGAGATTGTTGCATTCGAGGAAACAGCATCGTTGGAAAAACTTCGTTCGAAACTCTCCGATGTAAAATAACGAGACAACGCGATCGATTCGACGCCTATTAAAATTCGTTTACGATCGCTGTCGTTCTTAATCGCACGATCGCGAGTTATCAAGTACGTGAAGAACGCAGCGTTGTGCCAAGTACACTTCGCCGAGTTCTCCAGACAGTCACGTTTCGGTCGTAACAAAGACAACTTCCACGGGAGACTCCTTTCGTCTTACTTACTTATCCCGTCTGAACGGGAAACGTGACAGCGCTCCTCGAAATTCCTCCTGCGGAACCATCGAGTTTCTTCAAAAGTTGCCGGCTCGAGGAGTTATGGCGCGCAAAGCTGCGGATGATGACGCATTATTGGCTGCAGTGACAGTGGCTGATCATCGGTGCAATAGTAATAGTATGGGTGTAATAGTCTTGTTCCGATATAAGGCGAAGGTTCGGGACCGACTTTGATCGTTAACTGCCACGCGTATTGTGGTGTACAGGGCTACAATAAAATCCATTAAAATTGTTTGACAAGAAATATTTAAGTACATTAATGATATCCTGAAATTACAGTAATGCATCGATAATTGTCTATACCACGGGTCTGACCAATGACAATTATCGTGCAGGGATACTATTCTTTGACTTTTGCCGAACGTGTTTGCCTACTGATGGTCCCTCACGTGGTATGCCCCTCAGTGGAATGCGTAGGCGACTAGACAATTATCGTTTAGATATTTTAAACAATTATCGATGAATTACTGTACTTAAAATTTATTAAAACTATGTAATTTTTTTAGTTCTATATCATATTTTACACTGTCGGCCACCGGTGACTGACGCGGTCCGAAAGTTCAGTGTTTGCTGTACAGTCGCTAAAATGGGTCACGCGCGACCCAGTCACCGCGAGACCGAGGGTTAAATAATTACCGGTAAATCAGGCGTTAAAAAAAAATCACTGTTAATTTCAGGATGACGGTGTTTCCTCGAAATTCAGGGATTTCGTCCGCGCGAGGGGTTACTTACCACGGGAAACGGTCCCAGCCCCCGAGCTCGATCACTCCGGCGCCGTATTCAGCGACGGTCCGCCACTATCCGAGACCACAAGTAGTATTAATCTTCCGTGGAACCGTAACCGGTATTCCTTTAACATGCAAATACAGTCCGCACTCGGCCACGAATATAATTTACGTCTGTCCTCCGCGAACAAACGGGCGAAATCAATGAAGGCCCCCGGTTCCTTGGCTTCGACCCGACAGTTCCGTGCCACCCTTTCTTCCCCGGGTTACCTTGTCGAATTAGCATTTGCGCCGGTGAATTGTTCACGGTGGCTAGCGGCCGCTCAGACGATAGCGGAAAGATTTAGAGCCGTGCCCGCGTACTCTAATTCCTCCCCGGAGGGCTTAGATACCTTGGATACCTACTTTGCATACCGGGACCCCGTGGATCCTTCGTGCTGTATCATACTTCGAGCTTTCGAATGCTTTCGGCACTCCTCGGTGATCAATACCTTGCGTTTTCTTGTTTCGAAGCAAGCCCCATTTTCTTCCGAGAGCTTTCGTTTTCATGCAATACATATTTACAATTTTTGATGAATTGAGAAATTCATTTTCAGTGTGCTCGTGTTCTTTTGATACAATTTCACTAATACAGTTTTCGTTCGATGTAAGAGGATGACTCGGGGCGGCTCTCGCCGTATTGCGGACCAGGGTTTTGGCTCGACAGTGTGCTTGAGTGGGTTTCGATTGCTTTCGGCACTCCTCGGTGATCAATACCTTGCATTTTCTTGTTTCGAAGCAATTTTGTTCCGAGAGCTTTTGTTTTCGAGATCTCATACAATATGTATTTGCAATATTTACAATATTTACAATTTTGGATGAATTGAGAAATTCATTTTCAGTGTGCTCAATTTCATTTCATTCACCGGGCCCGTGGATCCGTCGTGCTGTATCATTAATACAGTTTTCATTCGATGTAAGAGGATGACTCGGAGCGACTCTCGCCGTATTGCGGACCAGGGTACCTTTTGGCTCGACAGTGTGCTTGAGTGGGTTTCGATTGCTTTCGGCACTCCTCGGTGATCAATACCTTGTATTTTCTTGTTTCGAAGCAATCCCCATTTTGTTTCGAGAGCTTTCGTTTCTGAGATCTAATGCAATACATATTTACAATTTTTGATGAATGTAGAAATTAATTTTCAGTGTGCTCAATTTCATTTGATTCACCGGACCCATGGATCTGTGGTACTGTATCATTAATACAGTTTTCATTCGATGTAAGAGGATGACTCGGGGCGGCTATCGCCGTATTGCGGATCAGGGTACCTTTCGGCTCGACATTGTGCTTGAGTGGGCTTCGGATTGCTTTCCGCACTTCTCAGTGACGAACACGTCGATTTTTCTTATTCGAATCCAAATTTGCATGTGTTATCAAAACTAAATCAACGTTCTCAGATAGAGATTACAAAGTCTCGGTGCAACGTTCTCAGGTTCGCTTCTAAACAGAGATTTCGAGGGAATTCATTCTTTGTATACTTTGTATCAAGACTGTGGGGGGCTAATCTAAACAGTCTGGAGATATGGTGGACCCTGTTCCACGCTTGGGGTTCCAAATTGGTTTTCTTCTTAGAGTCAGTCGAAGCTAAGATTCCTCTGAGTAAAGAGCTTCCTCCCGCGCCGTGAAATAAAAACTTTTATTTCAAGTTAAAGTATCAGTGTGCCTTTTATTCATAACCCATTTTCAATAGCATGCAATTTGTTGTTACTACTCTCGCCTTTACCGCTTCAAAATATCGTAGAAGTGCATTGACCTACAGTAAAAGAGCGTGCGGTTCCGAGCATGACGGAAACAGGCATTGAATTTCGCTATCAAAGCTGGGATACTTGTTGATATACCTAATTTAATTAATTAATTATTCATTAACGGTAATGAATATTATAAAGCAATTAATTACGCAGTAATCTACTCTATCGAAGCTTTCCAAAGTGGAGCATAATTAGTATTGATTTTATTAATAATTTCGAATTGTCGGTGAAATAAGATACTATATTTTTAGTGTTCTACTCTTACTAGGTACACAATGTATCTGTATCTTGTTTATGCACCTGCCTATTTGCACATCCAAAATGTAATATACATACATACGTATAAACTTGACTCCTACAGTCTACGCGTATATCGAATGTAAACATGTTCCGGATAATTTCCGTGCAAACATAATTTGGTTCTAAATACACATTCGAATAGTGTATCCTCGTGTCATTGAATATCGTTATTAATTCCTGGTTATCGCCTTTTGATTTTATCAGTGCGAGGATATAGGAGAACAATGTACAGACAAGCCTCATTTTATAATAGTACTTTCATTGTCTTCAAATTTTATTTCTTGTTTAATTAATGTAATACGTATTTTTCGTATACGTGTATGAACAATATATTGGAAATTTGACAACAAAAATGTTGACACATTTTTCCCCAGCATAATCCTTGCGATAATCTGACAAAAAAAGCTTTTCGACAAAAGTTGATCAGTTTTCGATTGGCTATACATTGCGATAAAAAAGGTTCGAAAAACTTTTTTCGATCATTTTCAGGTCCCCAAATTCATTTTTTTTAAATGGTACTTCGTATTTTTCACTTAACATTATAGCCCGTATTAAGGTGAATTCAACCGTCTTCAGATGACCTTGAAGGTACTGTTAAGTCAAAAATGCAAAGTGCTATTAAAATAAAAAAGAAGGTGGTGACTTTGAAAATTATCGAAAAATGTTTTCCGAGCTTTTTTTATTGTAATGTACAGCTAATCGAGAACTGATCGTACTGTTTCGTCAGATTATCGCAAGTACTTGAAAAATTGTGAAAAGTGTTACACCCTGTATATTTCACGTTAAGAAATAAAAGTCATAAAGTTCCGGATCGATAGTTCCAGAAATAACATGATCCCTTACGCGAAAAACGTGTCAAATTGACACGAGGGACGGTCGAGGGTTGGTGATAGGATCATATTTTACAAAACCCTCGACAAAATTAATTCTTTCTCATCCCCTTTCTCGATTCTAATAAAAATGATTCAGCAGCATAAATACCAGAGGCTATACGCCACCCTTTCCGCCCGTGGCAGCAACAATAAAATGCCCGACAAATTTTCGTCTCGCAAGCCTCGTGGCTTTCGCCCGGAAGGACCCGGAGAGCAAGATGCCACTTTCCACCTCGTCGCAGGAACTTCGCCATTCTTGTCCGAAGATCAAAGTACCTCGTGAAACCAGCCCCGGTAACTTGCCTAACTTTCAGAGAGAGAGGGGGAGAGAGAGAGAGGGAGAGCTTTCGTTGAATTCCTGACTAGCAGGAGAATCAAGCGGATCTCGTTTCATCCACTCGGAATACTGATTGTTATCCTGCGGCGGCCGGGCCTGTGCCATCCCGGGGACACACCGTCTTCTGAAATCCGATGACATCTCGGGAACGCTGATACGTCTTGGTCAAGCTAGAACACACGGGAAATGAACTCGCTCGAGTTTCGCTGATAAAGAAAGGATGCGACTGCGATCGGTGCACTTATTGTTGGAGCGGG
This sequence comes from Lasioglossum leucozonium, assembly GCA_028454225.1. Classification (NCBI taxonomy): domain Eukaryota; kingdom Metazoa; phylum Arthropoda; class Insecta; order Hymenoptera; family Halictidae; genus Lasioglossum; species Lasioglossum leucozonium. The sequence goes on along the minus strand of CM052211.1, from coordinate 2,755,591 downwards.
TCGCTCGAACTCGTCAGCTGACTTTTTTTCGGGGACAAACGGAATCGTGATTCGAGGAGCTCTTTATTCCGCTTCGCTTTCATTTCGCTCGGAACTTTATTCCAGTAGTTCTAAAGGGTGTCCCAAAATTAACGCAAGATTTGAATTTGCCGCCATTTTTGCAGTAAATTGTTGGCAACCCTGTTAAAACAAACCTTGCGTTAATTTTGGGACGCCCTTTAAAATCGTTCCCTCGAAAATCACAATGTTCTGAGAAGTTAATTTTAACTGGAAAGTGTAAATGCATTAAATCTTGGCATTATTGTTGTTTAACATTGAATATAGAAATTTTTCATTTGAATCACGACAAATTGGAGCGAAATAAAAATTTATTTCCTTTCTTAATATGTTTGATAGGTTGAAAATAATATAACGGTATCCGTAAATTTTTCTAATATTATTACTGTTTGAAATTGCACTTACTAATTTTTTTTAATAATTGCAGTCTATAAAAATCACCGTTATGTGAACTTTATATTTAACAGAGTAATATTTCTACGGATTTTTCCTAACGTCAATTTGAACACGCTGATGTAATTATTCCCCAGATATTCTTTCTCGATTTAATTATTTTAAGTTCAGAACGATCTTCGTAATTGACATAATTATTGAGGACATTACCATTTCAGTTTAAAGAGATCTATATTCTGAATTTAATTACTAAAATCACAGAAGTAGCCGACAGACAGTCTTCGCCATAGAAATGTATCGATTCGTAGTCTCTCTAGTGGTTAGCACAGAAGCTATCGTTATAAAGGATCACGAACGCCCTGTGTAAGTTCACTGAACGCCAATATAACGGTTAGTGCCTTTCAGTAGATCAGCAAAACAGGACTATAGCTGCTCAATGGAGTATCAACGCTTTTGTCCATTCCTTCCTATCATTAGGAGACGCTTCGGTAGCCGTCCAACGTGGTACGCGAACCTACCAACTCCCATAAAGTTAGTCTGTCGAAGAAAGAGGATCTGGTTCCCTGACCTCAAGGAATTCTTCACGGTACGTTCTAAACTAAATGAATCATCGAGATCTGCCCTACTTCGGCTCATACGTCCATAGATTAGGGTTGTTGACTAAAACGAAATTAAGTTCCGAGCCTCCTAAAGAGTAGCAGATCATCTGCTTTCCTGAATTTAGTAATTATTCTTTCCCCACATAGTTACAATCGATCCTTCCCAATATTATGAAACGATCATTTAGTCAGTCAGTTAGTCAGACAGTTAGTCTGTCGAAGAAAGAGGATTTGGTTCCCTGACCTCAAGGAATTCTTCACGGTACGTTCTAAACTAAATGAATCATCGAGATCTGCCCTACTTCGGCTCATACGTCCATAGGTTAGGATTGTTGACTAAAACGAAATTAAGTTCCGAGCCTCCTAGCTAAAGAGTAGCAGATCATCTTCTCTCCTGAATTTAGTAATTATTCTTTCCCCACATAGTTACAACCGATCCCTCCGCGTACTATGAAACGATCATTCCATCAGGCCCGCGCTGTCCGCAAAATCGCGGTACCAAGAAAATTCAACCCTTCCATCCCCGAAGAATCCTCTTAATTTCTCATCCGAAACGGATTATCCGATCATCGGGAGACATGTCCTCAGTCGTCAATTTCGAAGCCGGTGTACCCGACAAATCTCTCGAAAGGCCGGCTCTAATCCACTGCCGAAGGGAGGTTAATCGATCGCTCGAATCGACTCGTCGATTGTCCGAGTGCAGCGATAAGAAAGTTCCAAGTGAAATTGCGGGTGACGAGAGAGGAGCACCGTGGAAAGAGTAGCGATGGGCATGATCCTTCTCCATTTCAATTATTTATGGATTTAACAGAATTCGTAGTGCTATTAAACAAAATTTTCGATATAAGGCGAAGAATCGGGGTCGGCTTTCGCCGTGTATCGGATCAGTCGCCTTATATCGGAGCAAAACTGTATTTGCAATTGAATGTCTCGGTAGGAAAATTTTCTATATTGTGATTTTATATTGTATAAATTTTTGTCTACGCGTTTGTCAATATCTCTTTTTCAATTATTTATGGATTTAACGAAATTCAAAATACTATAGATACAAAACAAATTTTGTTGCGATATAAAACAAAGGATCAGGGTCGGCTTTCGCCGTGTATCGAATGAGTCGCCTTATATCGGAGCAAAACTGTATTTGCAATTAAATTCCCAGTAGGAAAATTGTCTATATTGTTGTATTTTTGTCTACACGTCTGTCAATATCTTTCCTTCAATCGTTATTTATGAATTGAACGCAATTTAAAGTACTATAGATACACAACGAAAATTTTGTTTCGATATAAAACAAAGGAACTGGGTCGGCTTTCGCCGTGTATCGGACCAGTCGCCTCACATCGGAGCAAAACCTTATTTGCAATTCCCTTAAGGAAAGATATCTTTCCGCCAGCATCTCGGCTGCTTGTAATTTCCGCCAGGAACGAAAGCCAAATTCGCATTGGGCCACTCAAAGCGAGTAGAATAACAGGCGCAGAAAGCTCGGGGTGGCAATTGGAAAGTCTTAACCGGTTGATTATCGAATTACTTTGAAATCAGGAGAAAGAATTGGATCGCTCCCATCGCTAGGAAAGAGAGCAGCGGAAGGACCTCCGGAACGGATACCGGTCGGATAAAGGGAACGGTCGCGAAGGTCTGGCGGGTAAAAAGCCGATTAAACAAAAAACTGCTGAATTGGAGCCGCGCATCGCACCATCGTCGCCGCCGCGCCGCTTGCAGAAATAATTGGAGTGTCCTGCGAGCGATTTCTCTTCGGGAAAACTTGACGATAAAACTCTGTCGCCTGTGGGAGGCATCCGGCCACTATTACTGGACGTATCGAAGAATGGATTGGCCTATTGGAAAAGAATTACAGCCGGGGGATTCCGATACCCAGTGATCGGGACTCCTCTCTCTCTCTCTCTTCTCGAAAGGATCCTCCATTTTAGAAAGGATCCCCGAAGTCACGTTTCCAACCGGTATCGATAACGTCTCCCGGAGTCTCTCGCGAGTCTAGTTTCAGTGCGCCCAGCTCCGTTATAACTCGCCCACCTATAAAGAGCCGGCCGATCGAAAGCAATTTCCGTGTAAACCGTCCTCGGGCCGCGGCCGGTTTAAGGCACGATTGTAGGTTAAAGAACTGATACAGGGCCCCGGTAGTTCAACCGTAGGGCATCCTGGAACGGAGCGAATGAAAACTACGCTCGAACGGCCGGGGAGATTGTCAGCTTCGGGAACTTCTTTAATTTAGTAAGCAGCTTGGAGCGAGCGCGGAATTAATTGGACACTCAGACCTAGTTCCTGGGCTGTGAATGATGGTAACAGACTGCCGGGGAGTGTCTGGCGCGATGGCACGAATCCTGAATGTTCAAGGAGCGTCCGTCTTTTTCCTACGGAGTTGCAGGCTCCAGCGAGCGGAGTTTAATTGTAGTTTGGTAGATTAGCATTTTTGTCGATTCGTTAAGCGGGTACGGTTTGCGCAACCAAAGAGATAACCAATCATTCGTATTGACGATTTTCTACCGTTTCTACCGTTGGGGTCTGGGATGTTGAGACTCGGGGCGGTACAATAGGAGGAGCTTCACGCTCCGCCTACTCTCGACTTTGCTCACGTGACCTTCGGATATGGTCCTAGATATGACATTGCAGTAACCTTGAAAAGCAGCGTGGAGATTGCAATTATAATATTGAGCGTACACCTATATTTCTGATCGCGATACTACATTTTCAATGCGATTTATTCGCACGTTATAACCGTCGTTGGACGTTGTTATTAACGTGACGCGCAGTAAAATTTTTCCTGCTCCAAAATTCATTCGTCGCTCCATAAAATTCTGAAAAATGGCTAGGCGGTCGGTGCACGTCATAGCACCCGGGGAATATGTACATCAGAGAGATATTATTAAATCCATCTTGACAAATTCAAGCTCGAAGGATCCGATGCCGTGACAGACGCGCGTCGGCAATCTGCAATCTGGCGTCAGTAGAAAAACCGGTCGGCGATCACAATCCCGAGATTGCAGGTTTGAAATCTAGCATTACATTTCTCGGGGTGTATTAGCCTGGGCGCGTTATTGCTGCGCGGCGCGGCGGGTCGCAGATGAATAAATCCGATGCGGAGAAAGTATCGGCGGCGACGGGGTTGCGATTTAATTTCAACCGAGTGGAATCCTCCGGTCGCAAGTCAGCCGGAAGATCTTGCGGCAGGCAAGAATTTCCGGTATGAAATTTCAATTGCGACGAGCAACCTCTCCGCGAGGAAGACTGCCGCGCCGCGTCCCCGAGCGACATTTTTCACAGTTAAATATCTCGTGTTTAAAAAGGCGGGAACGCCGCGCCCGCCCGCGAAGCGGATTTTTGTCGCGAAAGGAATCTGCGAGCGGAATGCCGATGATTAATTCCGTCTGCAGATGCATCCAAGATGGACGTCGCCCCGAGGAACGATTCCCCCGGGGAAATTTCAATCCTCGTATTTTACCGCGAATCGTACTTTATTCCAGCAATCGTTGAAACGACGAAGCAACCGAAGACGTTTCATAAATAATTACGCCGCTGCGCCTGGCTCGCAATTCTCACGGATTTGTCAGCGTCGTATCGGCTTGCATTCAAATCTATTTGTCTGGCCTGTCTCTGAGTGGCAGATCAGCTACATAGATGTTTTTCTTTTCTTGATTAAAAAATTTTTTTCGACTATTTTTTTTTTTACTCATTCTTGTCATCTCCAAGTTTCAAAGTATGATAATGTACTAATATGATAACAGATATTTCTTTTCATAACTTTATAGTGGTCGAATTAAAAATATTTTTTTCAACTCATTCTTGTCATTTCCAACTTAAAAGTTTGATAGTGTCCTAATATGATAACAGATATTTTCTCTGATAACTTCACAGTGTTGGAATTAAAAAAATTTGTTTTCCACTATTTTTTTCAACTCATTCTTGTCATTTCCAACATCCCAAGTTTGATAGTGTCCTAATATGATAACAGATATTTTTTTTTTGATAACTCCACAGTGCTGGAATTAAAAATATTTTTTTCGACTATTTTTTTTTACTCATTCTTGTCATTTCGAACTTTCAAAGTTTGATAGTGTCCTAATATACAGTGTAAAAAAATATCATTCTGAAAAGTAGAGAGCAGAAACAAATTCCGTGAAGGACCACCTACGATTGACAATGATAGATACCACTAGGTACTAATGCAAGCTTATTACCTAGCTCTGTCGTGCTCAAAGGGACACTTAGGGTAAATTGCAAAGCTATAGCGTTCCGGGGACCGTTCGAATAAAACGGTGGAATTGAAAAATCGGATCTGCATCGAAAAATTCACTTCGCATCGCACGGTCGAACGGTCTCGGCTCTTCGGAACGGCAATCACAGGAAACGATACTGTGAAGAGGACGAAAGTCGGGCCACGATGATCAGATGTGCCGAAAACGTCCGTTTGCTATTCGATCGGGCATGTCACGTTAACCCGTACCGAGCATTGGCCTTAATAAGCGTCCGTTCGCATACATGCAGTAGATTGCAGTGTGTAACGTAAAATTGGATCGTGATAATCCACTTTCCAAGCCAGTCAAATGAATTGCGACCTGTTTCATGTTTCTGGCGCAGTGACTATTCGCATTAACCTTCCCATGCTGTGTTAAAGACTCCGCCGCTTTACGAGCTACCGGGTTTTCGTTATTTCTACAGGGAATCTCGTAGTAGCGCCGCAGTTTACCGGTGAATGTTATTAACTAACTAATTCTGGGCTTTCCGCGGCATCGCAAACGTCCGAGGCACTGTAAAATCGACGAACTAACGAAGTGACAATAAATTTGTTATTTTATCCGTAAAACTGGACACAGTTGTGCCACAATCGATACTTACTTTCAGCGAATTATGTAATTTATTAATGTTAACGTTTTACACGCCGAATTCCAAGGTTCGTAGACGTAACATACGAAAAATAAGAAAATGTAATAAATATCTTATTTTATGCAATTTATTGTTGCTATTAAAATAGCAAACTAGAATAGTAAAAATATCAAGAGCTGTTAACGTTCGTCTTTTGTATTCGATTTATTTGGGTCAGATCCGCCGTATTGAAATAATTTAAACATTAAAATTTACGGAATCAGCCATGTTCTCGTGTATTCGGGAAACTAGACAAGACTTTGGATTATGCTAACGCGCACGACAATATCCGGAAATGTCCGCCTTGCGCAATCGAACTTCTGTACAAGTAAAATCATGCTCTTCGTCGCCGTTCGCGATCCTTCTTTCCCCTTTTCGCGTGCTATTTGATTTCGTACAGCAATCCTTCTTTATTACCGGCGAGAATAGAAGTATGTCGTCTTGCAGCTCGTCGGCCATAAATATTAATGTAAGCTTCTGAATTATGCTGTACCCTATACGTCTTCTGACGTACAGCCAATCCTGTTCCACGACCAGATCTCGTGTTTGCACTATAGTTCTCCGTTACATGTTTGCTTACAATGTACTCGCCAATGTGTAGTCAATTCATTGTCCAATCGAGAGGAAAATTTTTTTTTAATGAAAATAGAAGAAAAGTAGTTGATAATATGTGAGCCAATGTAAAATTTTCATTTTATTTTGTGTGGAAACTTTCGATCCTATTTTAAAATTTAAACGTCTTTGCACCAACAATAAAATTCTATCAAGAGGAAATCGGTAAAATTTTTTTATTCTTATTTTACAGATCGTTTTCAATTTTTATTTCACTCATCGTCTTTTTCCACCTCTACGCTTAAAAACTTTAGCGCGAAAGGGAAATACACCCGCATTTTCTTAAAATAACAATCGTCGTTTCTGCTCGATATACTATTGACATAATCGAACTATCGTTATTACTCGATTCCGTGCAGGATATTGGAAGACATTTTTATTAAAATCTCGCTACGGCATACATAGTGAATATTTGATTTGAACCATTCGACAACGACACGGGACGAAGTGAAATATTCGAAATATTTTCTAAAAGTTATTCCACGCACGTTACGAATTGATTTCCGTTTTGATCAAGCTCCCTCCAATAAAAAACAAATATAGAGTTTAAATGAAACATTGAAGGGGCCGAGCAAATTAAAACCGTGTTCCGCTTGTTCGACCGCTTTTAATCACTTTTCAATACGTAGAACGTGCACGAGCGATATAATACCATTTTTGCGGTTTCACCGATTCAACATTATTGTCTGTTCATTTCATCTGCTGTCATATTTATTTGCTTTATTACGTTTCATTGCGAATTTCCTGTAAACACGATAAACGTCACCGAATACAGATTTTGCTAATTGAACAAGCTTTAAGTAACCACTGTACACGGTAAGTGGGGGAATCGGTACACTGGTAGCAGGGGAACCGGTGTTCAGGTAGTGGGGGAACCGGTGCACTAGTAGTAGGGGAACCTATGCCCAGGTAGTGGGAGAACCAGTACGCTGATAGTGGGGGAACCGGTGCCTAGGTAGTGGGGGACCCGGTGCACTAGTAGTAGGGGAACCGGTGTCCATATAGTGGGAGAACTGGTACACTGGTAGTAGGGGAACCGGTGCTCAGGTAGTGGGGGAACCGGTGCACTAGTAGTAGGGGAACCGGTGCCCAGATAGTGGGCGATCCGGTGCACTAGTAGTGGGGGAACCGGTGCCCAGGTAGTAGGGGAACCGGTGCACTGATAGTGGGGGAACCGGTGCCCAGGTAGTGGGGGACCCGGTGCACTAGTAGTAGGGGAACCGGTGTCCAGGTAGTAGGGGAACCGGTGTCCATATAGTGGGAGAACCGGTGCACTGATAGTGGGGGAACCGGTGCCTAGGTAGTGGGGGACCCGGTGCACTAGTAGTGGGGGAACCGGTGCCCAGGTAGTGGGAGATCCGGTGCACTGATAGTAGGGGAACCGGTGCTCAGGTAGTGGGGGAACCGGTGCACTAGTAGTGGGGAAACCGGTGCCCAGATAGTAGGAGATCCGGTGCACTAGTAGTAGGGGAAGTAGCTAGGAAGTTTCCCGGGCTTGACATTGGGTGAACCGGTACCCAGATAGTGCAAAACCAGTGCACTGGTAGTGGGAGACGTGAAGAAGCGGGGAAGTTGCCCGGGCCTGTTTGGGAACGAATGCTCGCATAAACGCCTGCAGTAAACTTAGGATTCATTTCCAAGGAACAGTCGCGGCATCGGTTCCGGCCGTAAGACGTTTCCACGATGCGCCGATGCTTTGAATTGCAATCTTTTCCCTCGTTTACCTCCGCTGCTCAGAATGCTGAAAGCAGAATTCGTATGACGCCGGATGACGTCTGATCGATTTGCATGGTTCAGTGACGTTTCCCTCCCGTTGAATTCGCATCTGGAAATCCGTTTTTCGTAACATTGTGACTCCGTTCGTTCCGCGTGGCGGGACCCCCTCCGCATACGAAATGGAAACCCGCTGCAGAGTAAACTGACACTCCCGGTTACGGGAATGAGCCACCGGCATAGTTTGAATACCTATGAGAACATCGCGAATATTCGCGGCAGACGTCGCTTACATTCACATTTCAAGTATTATTCATAACGTGTAACATCGGATGTTTAAAGAACCGTTCGACTGTTAGATTAAGAAACGTTCGAGCGTAATTCGAGTTTCATTGTTGTTCGTTTGATTTTTAATTTTCTTTTCTTCAGGGGCATCAGAGAGGGAAAATTCAAGTTTAATTTCAATGCCATCCAATTTGCCTGCAAAAGTGTAAATTCGCGGGAAGTTCCGCGATCTAGCGGCAGTTTCTTTTCGCTGCGATGACGGCGTGTTTGAAACTTCAGAGTTCATTGGCAACCCTCGGTTTGCCTCACGTCTGCCATTCTTCCCGTTACGCAAAGCATAATTCCCTCTGGCTGCGCATACATACCATATCGGGGGAAGGAAGAACGTCGAACCCGGCGGGGTTAGAATGAAAGCATAAAATAAAAACATCAAAGACCGCATTCTGTTGCCGTTTCAGGAGAAATGTACCCCGAGTCGTCTGGCAGAGACCGACAAAGCGATTGTCGGTGTTGTCTTTGTGCAGGCACGGCAGGAGTGATTGATCGGAAAGTATTTGCATGCGATGCCTGTGCATCCCATGAACTTTCAAGGTCGTCGAAAGATATCCTGGTGATCCAGATTTTTTTGTGGGGATGAAACGTATCGATATTCACGGTGAACTCGACATTGTAACAAATGCACGAGACAATATGTAAGTTTATAATAATAGTTTAATATCTGACATCTACATGTGTACACCAAAAATGTTCCTTTTACAATATTGTTAATTAATTTATCAATGTTATTCGATCGAAATGATCCGGAATTTTTATCAGTTCATTTTACGGAATATTTTAATTTGGATGACAGGAGCAACTCTTAAATTTCCCTGATTAATGAGCAGCTCTTTGATTATGAAACGAAAGAAATTTACGGTCATATTAAAATAGCAATTTCATTAGATGGTCTTACACACGGTTCACCATTGTCACGGTGGCGGAGCGCTTTATTTCCGGGCCGTCAGTCGCAGACGTTTTACTATCTCGTTGAACATTCAATAATTTATTACGGTCTTATTACTCCGTTACAGTTCGATAGACAAAATTCTTTGACGTTACAAACGATGTGTTAATAAACTGCTCAACGAACTTGTGCAGCTACTTGTAATAATGCAAGATATGCTCTTGCATCGTTGACTGTGCGTAAGCTAAAGGCTTACAACAATATGTCACATTACATCAGCTAGAATCAATGACAATTAATGATAACTTGTACGAAAACGTAAAATTTCATTAGCCATTAAAAACAGGAAATTCTATATCATTGACAGTCAGTTGAAACTTACAACAAGATGTAATATTATATGTGATAGACAGCTTATCCAAAAACACGACACTAACCATTTAAAACAAGAAATTGTACACTGATGAGTACCTATACCAACTCACAACAGAACGTAATATTACGTCGGAGACAATTGATGATATCTTGCATGAAAACATAAAATTTCATTAGCCCTTAAAAACGGGAAAAACTACATGAATGACAATCAGCCGTAACTACAAGACGTAATATTACGTCAGCTAGAATCAATGACAGCTTGCTGAAAGATGTGACATTAACCATTTAAAACAAGAAATTGTACACCGATGAGTACCTATACCAACTCACAACAGAACGTAATATTACGTCGGAGACAATTGATGATATCTTGCATGAAAACATAAAATTTCATTTGCCCATAAAAATGGGAAAAACTACATGAATGACGTTCAGCCGTATTTACAAGACGTAATATTACGTCAGAATCAATGACAGCTTGCTGAAAGATGTGACATTAACCATTTAAAACAAGAAAGTGTACACCGACGAGCACCTATCCCAACCCGGAACGGAACGTAATATTACGTCAAAGAGATCCATCCGAGTTGCAATTTCACGTGAATCGCACATCAACGTCGGCACACGTGTCAACGAGCCCGCGTGGATGGGAATTTGCAGGATTGTTCCAATATTCGGTCTGACCGTCGCGTCGAGGGTTGATTTGATGACATTAGAAGCAATTCGCTCAATTCCGTCCATTAACGCGAATCGATCGGTGTTGGCGCTCGTGCACCGATTTCACCGCGGCGCGCCGACGAAGATAGTTCCCGGGCCGATCCATCATCGAACAAACAAAGCCTTCGTCGTCGTCGAGGAAGTTTTCAGTGTGGCACAAACCGCGAACCGGTCACGATGATCGAACTCGATTAATTAACATCGCCGCGGGCCGTGTAACAAGCCCGAGCTTTTATTTCAGAAATACGAACTTCCCGGCGCGGCAAGGCACCCTCCCTCCGCCCCCTCGTGTGTCTCACGTTACACCGTGACACCTACGTACCCACCTTTCGCGGACAGAAGTTGGCCTCGTTGCAAAACTTTCCGATTTATCGGGAATCAACTTCGCCCGCTATCTGTTCGCCAACTTTTAATTGCACTGTCCGTTTTATTTATGGAGGCCTGATCGGAATTACGGTTTCAACATATTATAACGCTATTGATGGAATTTTGCTACTGATGCAATCCAGAAAACGAATCTGCGAAATGAACTTCGGAGAAATTTTCGAAATCAAATCATTTATACAGGATGTCCCAAAATGTACTTCCTTGAAGGGCGCGATTCCTGGGTCCATTTGTAGTAACTTTTTCCTTTGGAAAAATCTTCCCCGCGGCTTCATCGAGGAGTTATTAATGAAAAATATCGACCAATCAGGGCACGGCTACCGCGCCGAACCGGAATCCTTCCGCGCTCTGATTGGTCTATATTTTTCGTTAACAACTCCTGAACGGAGTCGCCGAGAACATTTTCGCAAAGGAGAATCAGGACACCTCAATAAATTCTTCGATCTCGAGATAAGGCTCAGCGAGTACACACCAATTTTATTGAAATTAATTTAATATAACCACGATGTAATAAAAAAATTACATCGAAACCGTGCGTTCAGAATATCCTGGTGCTATTAGTTCACAAAATGGTGGATGTGTAAATGAATTTGGCTCGAGGTGCAGCATAAATGGAGATCGTTCCACAATTTTGCGTGCACCCGGTGTTAACACGAATTCTGTCCCTGTAGTAACAGGATCGGGGATCGATGCGGCTGAAACGGGAATCGAAACAAAAGTGTGCTCGCTTGAGATACTCGTGGTCCTCCCGCGACACCGGGGCTTCGAATGATCACTCCCGGCGTCCTCTACGCGAGGGCGCGCCGGCAATGATCTATGGTACGCTTGCACTTTGGGTAAAGACCACAACTCCTATTCCCGTGAGAAAGCACACTCGTTCGCGAATGTCGTGCTCCAATTCTCACGCGGAGAGCACCGGCACTCTTTCCATTGTTTCCCCCGGCCTGGACAGAAAAATTTCGTTGCTCCGAGGAGAGAAAGAGGGTCCGAGCACACGGACCAGAGACGAGAAGAAAGAGAACGGCTCGGAGGAAAAAGGAGAACAAGAAAACCGGCGAATAGAGAACGAGGGAAACGGGGCCGTGCATTTGCGACGGATGCCCGAGACACGGAATGCTCGCGCGATTTAATAGTAAATCTCGTTAACGCTGCTCGGTCCTCATCCCTTGAGACGTGTTCTACGGTAAATATTCACTGGTACCGCTCGATCGTTGCGATGCACTGGGTGTCAGAACAGAACGCGCAGGCTGATCGCGAAGGGACAAACGGCTCGATTAACCCTTTCACTACCGTGGACGAGATATCTCGCTTCCACGATGTCGAAACAATGCTATGGACGAGATATCTTGTCGTCATGCTGCCGTACGTACGATGCTATGGACGAAAAGTATTTACAGTAATTCATCGATAATTGTCTAAAATATCTAAACGATAATTGTCTAGTCGCCTACCAATTCCACTGAGGGGCATGAAACTCAGTAGGCCTCGGCCGCCGAGCAGTGTAACCCGATACCGGATCGGGTATATCGGTGTGAGACCAGGAGACCACTACTAATCCAATGACAAAACTTCTTTATTTTTTATTATTTTTTTATGGAACTTTCACCAATATATCCGTGGCATTTTTTTAATGAAAATGATACCAAATATGAAATAATTCCTGTTCTACGTTCTAAGTTCGGCAAAAGTCAAAGAATAGTATCCCTTCACGATAATTGTCTTTGGCCAGACCCGTGGTATAGACAATTATCGATGGATTACTGTACTTTGTAAATTTAAAAATTAAATTTAAAAACAAGCAATCGATCCTTAAGACATGTCATTGTTGGTGGAAAGTGCTTAAAGATGGTAAATATAAAATACGTTTTCATTGTTTATTTTGTATGGAATGCTTGGAAACATGGTGAAATGCATAATGTGACGGAACGATTTTCACAGAAATGTTCGGTTTCCTTATGTCGGTCTTTTTGTTGCAAACTACACATTGTATTGTTGTTTGAGATAGTTTTCCTGTTGATTACAATTATCCTTCTGTATTCCATGCAATATAAACAATAAAAACTCTAATTGTGTCAAACATGGAGTATTTTATATTTGTCAACTTTAAGCAGTTTCTTCACTCTAGTACGACGAAATCGTGATGACGAGATATCTCGTCCATTGTAGCGAAAGGGTTAATCGCGCGAATTGCGTGATATCAATAAAATCAATAAAATCAATTTTCTCAGACCATCTTCATGCACATGTTAATTAAAATGAAATAAGAAACAGTTGATATTTTAATTCTACATTTAATTCACTAATTCTAATAGTTTATCCAAAAGTTACTTCAAATTACCTCCGAAATTTTCGGGACACCCTGTGTGCATCGTAATATCATTTGGGACCCCGTAAATTTTGGAAATTATTCACGATTTGAGTACCCATTGTCCAGCGACCTGTTCAACCCCCCACCCCCCTCTGTGAAATATACAGCGAGTTTAATCGGGACTCGTATATCAATTCCGGTCGAAGTGGCGGGTCTCTGTTTCATAGGCATCCACTTTGCGTCGTGAAAGGACATCGCGAACAGAAGAGTACGCGCCCGGGATAAAGCCTTGTCGATCCTCGAAACTATTCAGGCCTCGAAACAAAGATTGAAATGTGATACGGGGGATCCAGTTATGCTTCGACGTTTTCCAATCTCTCCTCCACCGGCCATGAGGGATGTTTATTGGAACAAAAGGGAGGCAGCGATGGTTGTTTTGCTGAAAGATGGATGTCTGCAACCCTTATCTCGAGAAGTTCTCTATTACCGACCGCACAGAGAAGTTATTACTGTTCTTCCTACGTGATTGATTACTGTTCTATTATATTAACCCTTCGGACGTTTAATTATCTAATAAATAATTGATAGCAGTCGGTACAGCAAAAATCGTAATTACCTCTGGCGAATTTAATCAGTGCGAATGTTAACTAATATTTTTCGAAACGAGCACTGAAAGCGGTTAAAAATGCTTCAGCTTATAAAAATGACAATACTCTATTTAGATTTTGTGCAATTTTTATTTAAACAAATTTATCGAATCAATGTCCGTGTAACTTAATAATTTCAATAATTGTAAAATGAAGTGGTAGGTTCAGTGTTAATGAATTTAATAGACCGACTGGATTCAATTTTTTTGTATTGAAATAACAGAATATCTTTTTTATTGAAATGACGACAACGGTCAGACACAATTTTCGTTGTAGCAACAAACCCTATCGAATATCCAGCTACTTATCCGTAATCGCTGCTTACCCCGATACCATCAAATCCCCTAACATTCTGGTTCCTCAGGCACCTCTGGTATCCGTCGATATATCGATACTCTTGAACCGGTAATTTCCATGAAACTTTGATTAAGCCTCCCATCATTTTCCGTTAGGCTGCGAGTTTCGTAACCTCCGAAACTTAAATCCCTATCCTCGATTAATTCACTCACGAGATGGAAATCCACATGGGAATTTATCTGTAGACTGCGGATGTTACGTGCACGCGCAGTCAAACGAGTTGCCAAATATGATAACCAGACCGCAGATGTTTATGCGAAATTGCCTGCGTGGATTGTGACATTCAAGAATCTGCAAAATTATAACATTTGTATACGTAAAATTGTAACGTTTGTATATGCGTAACGTTGAAGTTACTCGGATAAGAAATTCTCAATAAAAAGATTCGTTCCAGCACTCTACACATTTCTCAGAAAAATTTCTGCGGGGTTTGCAGCTGTACATACTCGTACGAGCTGTCCATCCAGAATGTAAAATCGTCTAGAATTCCTTTCGAGAAGAAATTGTCAGAGACTTATTGGTCACACGTTGCAGTGCTCAATACCGTGCAGGGGCGGAACAATTTACGTGGGTACGTTCCATTGACAATTCGAAAATAAATGTCTGTGCTCCGAAGGGAACGCGCGAGGGACAATCTTCGTGTACACGGAAAAACATGGGTAGGTCTATCCGGTGCAGTTTTATGTTTTAAAGATAAATAGCGCATCCACTGTAAGTGGTTTGCTCCGCGTAAGGGATGCGACCAGATATAATTTATTTCTGGGTCACGCCTCTCGCGTACGCACACAGAGACACTCTTCCCCGAGATTTATGAATGTTCAATTGCGATGTTGTATCGGTGACACCACAAAGAACCAATCGGAAAGACACCAATCAGATGAATGTAATAATCGGATCTTCATTCGAGGGCACTCGTGATGAAGGTACAATATGTTCGAAGGCTAAATTGTATTTTCTTCGCAATTGTTGATACTGTAAAGTTTGATATATCTTTGGCGCGTGCAGATTTGTAAAATATCTCCTAGTGTTTTTTTTTGTTTTATTACTGTAAACATATATTGCAACTAAATATTATTATATTTGGTGAAAATCTAAGTGTTTTCTTTAAAATAAAATCGTAGCGACCATTGGCAGTGAACGTGTTAACATTTTCAATTTATTTTCACCGTAAGGAGTCCCTTAGAAACAAATTTTAAATCTTTTAATTTTGAATAATCGATTAGATTTCATTTAGAAATTAAATTTTTGGCGCGTGCAGATTTGTAAAATATCAGAGCCACACTATGAGATATCTCATATTGTGTTTTCTTTGTTTTATTACTGTATATTGCAACTAAATATTATTATATTTGATGAAAATCTAAGTGTTTTCCTTAAAATAAAATCGTAGCGCCCAGAGCAAACCTTTAAATTTGATTGGCAGTGAACGTGTTAACATTTTCAATTTATTTTCACCGTAAGGAGTTCCTTAGAAACAAATTTTAAATCTTTTAATTTTGAATAATCGATTAGATTTCATTTAGAAATAGTTTGTTGGAAACCATAAATACTGGAAATTTATGGGCGAGCATGAAGAGATTGAGAAACGCGTCTGATTATAGGCTGCCTCATTCTACTTGTTCCCTCGCGTCTTCACCCTTGGCTGGGTCATAAATAACCTCCGCTCGAGACGAAAAGAATATATTTTTCAAGAAAACACTGCGTGATTCAATCGTCGTGCAACGAACCGAGTACATTATTTATTTATATCAACAGGATATGTAATAAATTAACGTCTATCGCGAATTATGTTGAATATAAATGAATTTAATTCTCAAAGAAGTAGTCCAAAATTCTTTCCGGCGTGCCTGACTAAAACGTACACGTATCACTTATGAGTAAGTAGAAATCGTCCATGCTGGTCAGACATAGCTGTCCAAAGAAAACCTCGAAGACTTTTGCTTAATTATTATTTCTAAAGTTATCAAAGAATTAGTAGGTGGAAAATTCTGTATAAAAATCAGCTGTCTACTAATTATAAATACAGCAAATAAATGACCCATACCTGTTGATGTTGGATTTGATGCTCCGAACACTCTCAAAGACAACTGTCGCGAAAGTCGGACATATGTCAGTTTACTCGCAAAAGTTTATGGGACAGGTGTGTCTAAACGGCCTTCTGTATTATTCACGCGACGCAGGTGTCTCGGGAGCCCGAGAGCAGCTCAACCCGAATAAACGTTTCGTCAACCTGACCCAACTGCGCTTTAAGGTACGTAATTGATAAACGTACCCGGCAGCCCCCGCGAATGTGCACGGCCACCTCAATTTTCACGCGAAATTGCCTGCATGACGGAAGACATCAACCCTCGAATCCAGCATGTTTTCACTTGCGGCGCTGTCGGTGCCCATGTTTCATACTTTGCTGCTCTTCTCTGCTTTTACGTTGGACATTCAATCATTTCCGAGACTGTTACTACAACCATAAATGTCGTTGTTGCATTTTTACAATTATTAAGCACAGGGTATTGTGATTTGGAAGGAAAGAAAGAGAAATAATAAGTTATACTGTTTTTGCAAGCAGTGTAATTTTTTCAGAAATCGAGGTGACCTTGAATGTTTCAAATTGATTGCTATTTTTTAAGAGTGCACCAAAACGGATTAACTAGTAAGTAATGGCTTTCAAGGTTACACAAGGTCAGAAATGGTGGGAATAAGAGCGTCGAAATCTTTGCTTGGCGGCGATATATTCAAAAGGGAGAATGCAGGTCTTCGCCGAAACCGGTGAAGGAGTTTCCAACACGGGAATATTGCTTCGATTATTCAAGCATAGCAACCGAAGGTCACGCCTGAATAAGTCGGCCTTTCTCCGGTTTCCATGATTCGTCCCGGAGAGAGTTCGTATAAAATTCCGTCGCGAATCCTCTCTCCGGGCATCGGAGGAGCCGATCCCGCCGCCATTTGCAATTACAATGTCGCCGCGTAATCCGCCATTTGCCGGGTTGTCGCAAGAGCAACGAGCCCGTTTCCTCTCGTCTGCCCTCGCCTAATGCATTAAGTCAACCGCGGCACGGGATAAAATGGCGCATCACGCATTAAAATCCGCCACCTCGAAAAACAAACAATGGTGGAACGAGAATTGGCGAGCGTTTCGCCGAAGCGGTTGAATAACGCGGAACGACGGCTCGCGATGGCCCGGGGGCGGAAAAATTCGAGGCACGTTGGGCTACCCGTGCGATTCGATAAATTCATGAGGCTTCGAGGAGGGTAAATAACGAGGCGTGCAGACAGCGAGATGCTGGAATCGCTGCGAGCTGCGTGCGCGATACGCCGGACACATTAAATTAAGAGGGGACTTTTTTCTCTCGTGTGAACGACCCTTAAACTGATGATTTTTCTTCAGCTTTCCTCACAGACAAACCACAGTAATCAATCCAAAGCTTTATCTACGTTTCCACTTTCATCGAGTTGCTCGCATTTCTTCAACCAAACGGGAGACTCGAAATTGCGAAAGATATAATTTTGTGAATTTTTTTTTTTTAGAACAGAAAAGTTTATTTTCTGAAACTTTTACTATACTAGTGTTTCCGAACAAGAAAAACATTTTCTTTTTTTACTGTTCCATGTTCATTTTTTGCTGAGCCACGGCGTTTTCCTCGATATCAATTTTCCTAAATTGGCCCGTAGCATAACCCTGCAAGAAATGATCGTGATACTATAAAAAAATTCTCTTTGTGAGGAACATGCACAACAGCATACCAGAAATTTCCGAAAATTGATGTAAGCTGTTCTGTTCCAAAAAGTAATCTTTAAAAACTACATATTCTTTCGAAGAGATGATGGAACATTATTCAAAGAAAAATTTATGTCAACACTATTCCTACTTTGTAATATTCAAAGTGGGGCGGAGAAAATTTACGCGGGGAATAACTCTTAGAAAAGTGTTTTCACTGTATTCTAATCTTTGGAAAATATTGTACTCCGTTTTATCAGCGATCTTGGAGTTGAAGGGGTGAAAACAACCCCTAGAGCTACGAGCCGAACCTATATTTCTTTCAATATCTTAGGAGCTAGAGATTAAGGGAATAAATCTTTTTTCTTAATCCTGAAGTGCTAGATTAAGAGTTCCATCATATAAAACCTTGTAAAACTACTAGAATTTGTTTAAATAATATAATCAACGTTGATATCTCTTTGGTAATTGTTATATTTTCATCTATATTCCTGGATTTGCTTTCATTCTTCATAAATTCATTTCCATAAAATAAAAATCCATAATCTGCATAAATCTTGACAGTCTAAAAATTAGTAAACCGAAAAGGTAGCTGTATGTGGTTTTGAAATGTTTCGTCTCGTACTGATTTGATCAATTACACTGTATTTTATTATATTTCATTAAAAAAGCTAAATTTTTAAATTAATAGTTGTAATTTCTATAAATCCGTAACTCGCGTAAATCTCAACAGAACATTTATATAAGCTGCGTGTGTAAAATTTGTTGTTTTGTAAATATTCTGTTCACACATTGTTGATCAAGCACACATAATTACCGGTTGCCACGATAAATCGACGTACCGTCGTTGTCACAGCACGCGGAACCGTCTGTGTACGGTTGTTCCCGAGTGTACCGTGTTCTTCGAAGCTGTTTTCGCTTTTTCCGTGGTTGCCGGTCGAGTTCATTCATCGTCGGATAAATATTATTAATAGAGTTTATGAAATACGAATATAAATGGAAAAATCCTGGCGAGCACCGGCCGACCGGACGGAGGAAGCATAACGCTGGATGGATCGGGGGCTTTTAAAAGTCGATTTTGACATTTATAACGCCGCTGCCGCCGACGTGGAACGTCGAGAGCGGCGACGCTTGATGGTGGTTTATTAAATGTCTACCTATCTGTCGGAAATTGATAAATTCTTACCGGTAATTGCTGTTCTTAATCGTCACACGTTCAGTTCGTTCGCGTCGATATCGCGGCGCGGTGTTCAATTAACGCGGAATTTGTCGTTGAATCGATGCGACGCCGTTGCCAGTGATTAATTTCCCTCGTTTACGAGGACATTTTCCAACCCGGCCAAATCAAACGGCATTTCCTTTCTCCCGCCAGTCGAAATTCACCGACGTCCTATATAAAGAAAATTTTTCCTTTGCGGAAATACGATTTCGCGAAATATCCACAATTTCCGTTAACGTTGAAAACGCTGGAAGATCGAATGAGGTAGATATAAATTAGGCGCGCGGTTCTACAAATGCAATTAGAGATAGCGTGCAACCCATTTAGCAGCGAGGTTCAACAACAAATCTAATAATAATTTATTGCGCGTCGAAGATGAACGTGTGAATTATACGACAACGTTTTGTTCAATTTTAATGGTAAATTCTAGAGGAAAATGACAATCAAATGTCTGTTTAGAAAATTAACATAAAATTGTAATTGTCTCTCCTGATTCAGGTGGTAATAGTTAATTTATGTACTCATCGATGAGACTATCTGTTAAAAGATCTCTAACCAAATGCAAATTTAGCTTTTTTTTCTATTTAGAGTAGTTTTCTGCGATTTGTAGGATTAATGTATTTTCTCTAACTACAGTGTATTGTGTATATATTTTCGAATAATCGAACAGTTGAGTCACACGCTATTCTCACCAAGAACGACAGGACTTCGCTACGTCAGATTTAATTATAAATAACGTGCAGCAGCTACAAGGAACACAAAGGCAAAATTGCTTAATGCGTTTTCTTCTTCCACGTTTTAAAGGCCAACCGTTTTCGGTCATTAGGGAGTTCTCGTATTTTTAGCGGCGTGGTTTCTCGATTACAAGCTGTTTAGGATGTTTGCCTCGCTCACAACAATGATTTATGTCTTGAGAAAATGGGGTCGACGAAAGATTCTGCGCGATATTGCGTTTCCATGTAACGTGTTATTGATATTCTTGTGTTACAGCTGTTGGGCGAAGCTGGGAATTATTCTTCTCTGATTGTTGCGTTACCACTTGGATTTTGGCTGGAAAATTCTCCTTTTGCATTAAGACCCGCAGTCTAGTCGTCACAGTGGCAAACTATCGTTAGCAGTAAGTTAGTTGGGCGCCGCTAGGTAACCCGACAACAAATACCACAAGTATTCTTAATTACACGGCCGCCGGAATTTCGAAGGCAAAGTTCCCGGTCGAATCGCGCCCACACGACGGCGGCGGCGACACTGTACCCGGGAATCCTAATTCTCAGGTAGACACAATGGCTGCGTTCGCGGCATTAATTTTACGAGCGAACTTTCGCAATTTTACGCCAGACATCGCGGAAAATGCGATCGTATCGCGCGTGCCGCGCCGTCGGGAACGGCGAAACTTAATATTCCGGGGCGCCGTGTCTGATTTGCTTAAATAATCCCATTTCTGCTCGATTGAGACGCGGGACGGTCGTTTTGCCGCTAAACGGCAGCGTACACGATAATTATTTGCACTTTTCACCCTGTAATAAACGCGACACAGCACCGACGAGCCGCTAATGAGCCGGGAACTTACCGCCTCGCAAGATTAGTGATACTGTACGCTAGACTGCAGATTAGAAATGCGTATCAGAAAAATTAATATGAACAATTTAATACCAGATTTACGGGTGATTCCAATATTTTTAATTCAGAATTATTGAGATTGTAAAAATGTATGCATAAGGAATTATTCGACTTTATCTCCATGGATATACTTATATCGTTTAAAAACTGAAAAAAATGTTTAAATATTCGCAGTTTATCTGCTAAAATAAAATTATTTTTTCTTAATATATGCTTCTCCCGGTATTTCGTAAAATTTGCACATCTCATGAATGCCTAAAGGTACGCAGTTTATTAATAATGTATTAAAAAATATCGTTTATCTATTTGTAGGCTGCCTCTGACTAAAATATGAAATACAATTCATTTTGTTAATACACGCTTTTCTGCACATATTGTATAAATTTGTGTAAATGCATGAAGCGGTTCATTAATAATGCAAAAACATACGTTTCGCGATATGTAAAATCAAGTGTTTATACTTTCATTTATAAGAATACTCAGGTACTCGTGTATTCTTCATGAATATTGCTGTTAATGGCCGATACGTCGATAAACATTCATTAAATCCACGATCTTATCGATTCCTGCACATTCGCGGACGTTATGCACGCATTACGTTCACCGTGTTCAGTAATATTGTAGAATAACGGATCGCCGGATCCGTTTGAATGGTTCCGCATTAAGAGCCGGTCCAATTTCAGACGCGGCCCGAGTATTTTTATTGTCGCCATTGCATTCCGTGACGTAAATATAAACGGTGTTCTTAATGAAATCGTTCGTCGGACTCGGCCGATCGCGCTCGTTGTGTTATTTTTGCCAAAAGGTTGCGCGAGGAGGCGCGGTGCATCTGCTCGCGATATATCAAGACCGAAACAAAATACGTCTGCGAATCTTCGTTGCCGTTTTTTGGCGTGCCGCCAACGAATGCAAGCGTTCCATTTAATATCCAGCAGAAATTATTAGCGAAGAATTAAATAATGCTCAGCCATAGAACATCGCTTTTTATTTTCTCCGCGGTTTGTTTGCTGATTAGCTTGTTCGAAGACGCTCCGGTCGGTGTGAAGCCATTTTGTTTCGTAGGTAAGCGTAACAAGCGAAAATGACTTGTTAGTTTTTAAGAATTATCAATTTATATGTTTTTTTATGAGAAGGTTTTTTATATGATAAAATAAAAATAAAAATTTAATATTTATCATTCAACAGTTTCGAGAAATTGTATTACAGAATTTCGTAAAGTGATTTAACCCATATTCAACTAAGTTAAAAATAATCAAATATTAACAAACTTTTTACAGACGCGGTTTTTTCATCTTTCGTGAAAATGATCCAAATTAGGATCGAAACGTCGAAAATGTAAATAGCAAACTAGCAAATTTGCTTTAAACGTTAAATATTGATCGAACCTTGCGCCGAGAGCATTATCAATTTTGTATTAACCATCATACGATCGAGACTACAAGTAAACAGTTTCGAGAAATGTTTGAGATTGCATCGCTTTACGTGAAACAACGTTAGCGTCGTCAATTTTTGTTGTCATTATTTTCGGTTTTAGATACGTTTCATTTCTAACAGCGACTGACTGCACGCCATGGCCATTCGATTGAAAAATCGAAAGATAAGCGTAAGCGAAGCGCGTCTACTAAAACCGGGGAGAAAAATCCGGCAATGCACTCGCTGCATTTCGGAGTAAACAAGCAAATATTTGCTGGGATGGTTTACGATTGAATGCCGTTTGAAACAATGATACGTAATCCCGTCAATTTTTGCGGTTTCCGGTTCGCAATTCAACTAGCAGAAGTAAAAACGCTGGAGACCATTCACACGCCATAGTTTCCATTAAAATCCTCTCCTGTATACCCGCAGAGTTTTCGGTATTTTGACAGCGCGGATATGCGGGATATATTCCAAACAATCCCACGGGAAGGACAATCGAACGCGGGAATATTTAGAAAAAGATAAAAAAAATGTTGCGGGATGAGGGGTCCGAAAATATTCTTCGGACGAATTATTATCTTAATTGGAAGAATTCTTGGGACAGTGGATTTTATGCATATCTGTATGAAATTTAAACCGGTAAACATTAAAATAATAATCTAAGAATATGCATATTCTATTATCATCTGATCGAAAAACATTTCCATCAAAAGTTTCGAAGCAGCTGCATTGTTTAGTTAAACAAGTAGTCGTGTGTTAATACACTAACAGTAACTGTAAATATAATACTAAATATAATGAAAATTTTGATGAATGTCTAATACAGATATTTTTTTCGATTGATTGAAAATCCTAAGAAACTCGAAAATGTTTAAAGCCGATACGAATGGCCGTCTATAAAAATAAATAAATAAGTTTACCGCAATTTTTGCCGTGTGTTGACTGTGTCTAGCATTAGATCTGTAAAAAGCTAATAAAAACTATCAGACGTTTAAAAACAATCGAATTAATTAGGATCGTTACCGTGGATACATTAGAGGGATCTCGATTCGATACAATTAACCGAAGTCCCCGGGACGTCCAATTGTGATCGCGGGTCCCACAAGTAGCCTATCAGGTCTCCTCTATTGCTCTGTCGGACTCTTGACCGAAGTGCTCCTCCTGGACCTCGATCAGGCTCTTGCCGGTGCTGTCCTTGACCACGATGGCGCAGAATAGGGTGGTGAGCCAGCATATACCGGCGGAGAACCACATCGCTTTGGTGGCGCCGAGGGCAATGATCATTTCGTCGAAAGTCAGCGTGGCGATCAGGGACACTAGCCAGCCGAGGCCGACGACGCCAGCTGCAACCGGAAGCCTCACTTCGACCGGGAGCACGTCGCCTAATAGCGACCAGGAGATGGGACCTAGGCCGATATTGAACGCCCCGAAGAAAAGGATGATCCAAGCTGGCGACATCCACGAGTAGATCTCCTCGTACTCTGGATCCCCGTCTCGCAAGCTGAAGAACCAGCCTGCCAACGACCGAGGAATATTGTCACTTATTTCACCCCAGTCTTTGATTGATATTAGAACGATATCGAGATGTGCAGAGCGAGCTACGTGAAGTGGTCAATTTGCGGAGGCTGTCGCAAGAGACAGCTATGCACTCGTTTTATGGGATATTGGTATTTCGGTAGAAATTGTGAGAAATGAGATTTTTTACAATTTTAACAGAAAATAAATATTTTCCAGTATACGGTACCTTTGTACTAGGTAGCTTATATGAAAAGATTGTAGCTCCAATGTTAAGATCTCTATTGGAAATATTAAAAATTGAAAATTTTGAAAAATTAGCTTCCATAAAAA
>CM052211.1:2608172-2731408 GCA_028454225.1 Lasioglossum leucozonium | reverse complement strand
TGACGTTTCGAACAATCAATAGTTGATTAATCGTTTGAAATTAATAAAAAAAACTCACTTTCGGATAAAATGTCTCGATACATGTGCAGAGTGTTTTACCTTTCTCGGCTGAGTCATGCGAACCAGTCGCTTCATCTCGCTGACTTCGTGCTCGATATCGCTGGTGTCGCCTCGATACCATCTCAATGATTTCTCCGCATTGATCTCGTCGTTCCTCGACAAATAGTAGAAGGGACTTTCGGGCAGCAATTTCGCGAGCCCGATCGACAAGCACGCGATCCCGCAAATTGAGCTGTACCTTCACGAGAAAGAATTGATTTACACACCCGTTTCCTCGAGATATTCAAAACGATTCGGAACAGCCCGGAACACGAGAACAGAACCGCTATCGAGATCTCGCAAGTTGTGCTTTAAAAATCTGTCGAATCCGAGACCGCGAATGAAACCCAAACAATTTATATGACACGTTCCCGCGATTTCATACTTATTGCTCAGGCGCACGAACACAGAATATTTCTCAAGCACACGTGACAAGCGTGTATTTGTTGAGGATTGTTACAGATGAATCTCTAATCTTTAATCTTCAATATTATTGCTCGTTTATATGTAAAATTAATTTTTACCTAATTCGCAGATTCGATTGCCCTTTAAATTTTATTTACGAGTAAGCAGCTTCCTGGACCAGGTAAATTAGTTGTTTCTACAAATTTTCAAATAAAAATAGCAACAACACAAACAATCGTGATTAAAATGTTTTGGTTTATAAAAACGACAAGGCTCCATTTATTTAGATTATGTGCTAGGATAAAAAAATGTATCGAATCAATTGCCGTGTGAGCAACTTCATCATTTCAATGATTGCAAAATGAAAAATATAAAACCGGTGATTTAAGTTAAACGAAAAATTGTTGTGTCTGTAAAAAATCTATCTTCTCCAAGTTATAAAAATTGATTGAAATCGTTGGAATTGCAATTTATATCGACGCGAACTAATGGAAACAACGCGCAGCTGGATTCATGAATTATTTAAAATATAAAGCAGCGCGGACGGTAATCCGTTCCCGTCGGGTTTAAGGACACGGTTCGAACTTCCCGAAAGATACGAATCTGCTCGCTCGCGGCGTTTTCAATTACGGTCTTACTTCCACACGGTCTCCTGTTCGCCGATCACGTGAGCCACCAGGAACGCGTACATGACGCCGAGGTTGATGAAAACTTGAAAGAACGACAGCAGACGTCCACGGATCTTTTTGTCGGCAACCTCGGCCACGTAGAGCGGCGTGAGTACGCAGAACACGCCGGAAGTGACGCCGCAGATCACTCGGCCGATCATCAGCACTATTGCCTGCGATTCAAAGAAACACCCAGCACCTCGGAAGTCAATTCGACCTCAACAAACTTCTCTCTTCTCTAAGCTTCTCTTAGGTTTTTAAAAAAAAATTAAAAAATTAACCATTTTTTTAATAAACATGGAATAAGGTTATCGGCGCAACGGTTCGATCAATTACTACAATATAATAGCTATTTTATGAACATCTCAAACGTTAACGATTCGAGTTTGAATCTGCTAACGTCTTAAGCCACGTTTGCTAAAAATTGTTTTTCTACTGGAGGAACATTCCATTTTTTCGTCTCGAAAGACCACCAGGAGATTAACTATAACTTCGTAATTGATAAATATTTGCGAATGAAAAGATTAATCGAAAAATCAGTCTTCCATTTTTCCCCGGTAGTTTAATCATAACTTTGTAATTAACCCCTTGCCCTACGATTTATTGTACGGTTTCAATTACAACTTTTTTGCTGTTCGTAATTTCCTAAAAAAGGAGAAAATTTATATCTATGCCTATATATTCCCCAGTAGCTGTACATCAACAAAACGAAAGTAGAATTTTATTTCGGTTTAAAGGAAATTGATAACATACATTTTTATTAGACTCTGTTCAAAATCATCATCACGAGTCTGACACGATATTGTAGGGCAACGGGTTAACACTTCACCGACCGGTAGCGGTTCGAGAATCCTATGTCCTTCTCACCGGTCACTCAGCCGCAGATCGTCCGAGACACTGGCTCGGTTTCTTCACTCACCAGCACTATCCTTTTCATTTATCGTGAAGGCTAAATTTTTAAAAACTGTATAAAAATGTGGGTGCTTTCAAAATAAGAAATGCTTGCTGCTTGCTACTTGCCAGTCTGACCTAATCGAATCTAACGGAAAATAAAGAAGTCGATCAATCGGCTACCGGTCGGTAAAGTGTTAATAAATATTTACAAACAAAAAAATTATGGAATACTGCCCACAGTATACCCCTTGAAACGTACGAACGTTTTTCGGAAAAGGTTATTTTCAAGAAAAAAATTTCTAAAGATCAGTTTCTTCGGACCGAGCTGCACTGAACCGCTCCGATTGAAAATGGCTTTTCATACAAAACTGAGTGGGAGTACCAATTCCGCGTTATAGTTTATCTCCTCGCAGACCGTAGATCACTGGCCGGCCGGGCCGCTACAACTTCGTCAATTTCCAGAATTTACGGCGGCCGTTATCAGCGCGCAGGGACGCCATTCTTCAAGAAAGAGAGATCCTTTTTTCGGAAGTTCTGAAGCGAGGTGCACGTTTAAGGGTAGTTTTGGCCCGTTATCCGACTGTATCCTTTCCACCGGAGAGTTACGAGGGAAGTTCCCTAGCGAGAGGATATCGTTCGGATATCGAGGCAAGGGTGGCGAATCGGTTCCTTACTTGTTGTCCAGCGACGCAGATGAGAGTCCAGCCGACAGCGAGGACCGGCATCGTGCCGAACATGGCGGTGGTTCGCGTGAACCATCTGACGATCAACGGCGCTAGTATGGCTCCGGCGAAGGCACCCGCGTTCAGGATGCCTCCGATCAGTCCAATTTCGGCGGAGGTGGCGTCCAGGTGATTCCTGAACACCTCGCCGGCGCTGGAATTCCATCCGAGCGAGACGCCGAGCGTGAAACCGCCGAGGGACGCTGGAATTTAGCGAATAAGGCCCGCTGTACACATGCGTTTTTCTAACGTGCGGCGACCGCAATTGCGGTTCGGTTGAAAGGCGTCCACATGCGTTTGTTTAACGTGCGGCGACTGCGATCTTCATTGCGTTTTCTACTACTACCGAAGATGGAGGTGTCCCAAAAAAAAGTGTAGAGTATTTGCCTATTTCGTATATAAATACTATTGTTGCGAACAAAGGAGACGGTATTGGGTGCGTCCTTTTATCGATTCGAGATTTACACGAGGTAGATTTGCTACATTCTTTGATGACTTGACAGAAAATCCAGAAAAATTCGTTAATTATTTTCGAATGAATATATATAATATGTATACTTACATATTTCATTTTGATCTTTGTCGTCTTTCTCGTCGAAATCATCGTGCATAACACGACAAATCTCAATCCACGCGCTCTTTCTCTTCGTCCTGTCGTGGTATTTTTCCGCTGCGATGTTCCATATTTCAGGATGCTTTTTTATTTTTTCAATGAAAAGTTCGATGTCTAATAAAGCATCACCGTTTATATCGTTCATTTTGCGGCAGAACGACGGACGCGTGTATCAACTGATATGCGATAATGTAATGACGATCGCATATTGCAATTACGCTTCAAACAAATGTCTAATAAATTTCATAGTACTTCAGACCGCAATTGCGGCCGCCGCACGTTAGAAAAACGCATGAGTGCAGCGGGCCTAAAGGACGAGACCGTCAGCGTACGTCACGTTCTTCTCGGACTCGTATCCCCACTCAACCTTCCCCTTCCACGACGCTATTCCCCCACGCATCCCGGTCACGTGACGCCCGCTACTGGCAGAGGCTTTTTCCCCTCGACTCCTGCTCCCTCCCCTCATCTGGCTCTCCTCTCCTTTGATCCGTGATGTCGCAGTCGTCCACCCGCTAATTGCCCGGCTCTTAATTTACCCCGAGCTACGCGAGCCCGGCCCGACCCGGCCCGACCCGGTTCTGTTTCATCCGCGGAGGTGAAATTTGTTTTTCTGAGAAAAAAGCGGGCAAAAGGACATCCAGACGACAAAGGACGCCTGCTACAGGACTACAGTTGTCTGCCTCTTTGCCGGCTACCAGGTTTTTCTCCTGGATTTATTCACAACGAATAGCGCTTTCGGCTCGCTGGGAGAATTAGCACCGCGGAAGTATCCGGTGATGTGATTTGGAAATTGATCGGGCGTTTTGGTCTGACGTGAGTGAACTGCGGAGGAGAATTCAGTATGGTTTCATTTTACTTGGACCTGTGATACTGACACCCGTGGTGAACAGTATGCGCAGAATTTAGTGGATATGTTATTAGTTTAGTTAATGTAGTTTATTAGAGTGTACGATTTTAAGTGGAATTAATATTGTTGAACTTTGTTTTCGAATCTTTTGGAAATTATACGGTATCTCTGGTTCCCGCAATTATATCTGTTACAATTTAAACATGTATTTGTTTCACAATACTGAGAAGTAAGGAAGCAAATAGTGGTAGGAGTAATAGTAAGATTAAGTAATAAATTATTGCAATAGAAGATAAGAAAAAATGTTTCATTGTTTCGTTTCATTCAGAGATGCATCGGCGTAGCTTTCATTACAGCATCCAGATGCATGTACAGCAAAGAGAGGATCGAAACGAGGATCAGTACAAGAATCAAGAATATCAAAATGTATATCAACACTAACTTATATATCATACTCAGCTTATGCGAAATTAAATATATATTAAAAATATCGTTACTTCAGTCGTAACACAATCCGTAAATGCCAATAATTAACACAGAAGCCATAAAAAAACTGAATCACATTCTAAAAATCATTTTAACATGTCCTCTACATGTCCAGATTGAATTCGTTAAAATTTCCAAATAGTGAAATGAATCCACGAAAATTTGAATCTTAAGCTTCGAAGAATTTAAAGTATCTCACGATTCGAGTGAAAACACTGCGTATTAATTAGTGGAACGCAGCCTCGCGAGAAGTGTCAAAAGAGGTTAAGCTCACCGATGAAAGCCCCGATGTATTGTTTCGATTTTCGTATCTGGACGACGTTGTCGTTGATCGATCTCGTGGTCATTGTTTCCAGGATGTCTTTCGGTGATTTTCTTGCCACGATGACGAAACATAAGTTGACCCGATGGAATCGAGTTACAACTGAACCGAACCCCGGTTTCGATGCAGCGATATCGAGCTGATGTATCGCAAAGTCGATCTCATGCGCCGTTTGTTTTGCAAAACATTTGCGCGGTGCAGTTTGCAACATGTCGTTTAATTGGGGCGTTCGATTAAATGTTGAACGCATACACGGTGGCAAAAATTTTACCGAAATCAATTGTTTATACTGCCAACGATCTCTATGGAATATTTCTCAAAACTATCTTGGATGTCGAATATATTGACAAATTTTTTAAGTTCAAAACTACTCTGAAGTAAAATAAATCCCTTCTTCACTGAGTTTTAACACGAGACATGCAGTAAAATATAATATACAATCTGATTCAATGTTATTTCTAATTTAATCATCGGAAGCTAAAAAGTTCAATTGCAATTTTGCAGTCTAAGCCACTGTAATTATACAATATTTATAGTTAAATCTTAATTCTTCAAAAAAGTAATTCTAAACAAAGTAATGCTTTCGTATTTAAATAAGTGGTGAAAATTAATTTGGAAAAATAAACAATTTTTGGGGGAGCAGTATGTAAAAGGTCTCATCAAGAGGCACACAACTATGTAGAAGCACATTAACAGGGGGCACACTGATATGTCCAAAGCGTTTCCGAAGGGACACTAATTAGGATAAAAATCTTCTGTTCATTTTAATTATATTATCGCGAAATATCAACATTTTCAATCTGAAAATAGAAATATTCCAATAAAAGTAGTGTTGGAGAATCGACATAAATTTTCAACGGATCAGATTAAAATCAGATAATTAAAAAATATTTTTAATAACGTCATTCCCCATTCCGCTGAAGAGCTGGATCAGAACGTACCCAGGTAACGTAATTGGTCCCAGGTGAAACGGGGAAATTTCTGTGCGACTAGTTCAGAAACTGGTTGCGGAGGGAGAGACTGTATTGGAACGATCTCGGCAAACGGCATTGGTTTCTTCGTCTGCGTCAGTTCACCCTTGTCATAGAGACCATCAGGTCGCCCAAGTAATTGGATTACCGACTATACGTATGTACGTGTACCACTGGCCAGCGTTTCGAAGCACTGTCTATAGCTTACAGGCAGTTAAGTGGACCGCGCGACACTAACTGCAAACCCTCGATTATACTCAATTTATCAACGCCGCGCTCTTCGCGAGAACCCATCAGATCCTGGACTAGGTCTAGGTCCTGTCTCGATCGGCCGACTGGATGCAGAAGGATTATGACGGCCAGTAGAGTGGCCAATTATGTCAGCAGAACACGGCCATAACCTAGACGTATCACATCTGATTGCGAGGGATCGGACACCGATTGCTTTTCTTGGCACCCTCTAGCTATTACCTCCCTTGACACTCGGACATTTGTTCGACGATTCACAGTTTTTCAGACGTAACAGCAATTTTTAGTAATTAACAGACTACGGATTTTATGCATTTACGGCAAAATCGGCTGGATGAATAATCACAATTGAAATTTAAGGAAATCTTTATGGAAAATATTTCATAAAGCTTAATTAAAAGATGGCTTTAAATAAATCTTTATCTGAAATGTTCAATTGTGGGATAACATCAAAAAGACACCTAACCGAACGATTATTTGTAACATTTACTTTACAAAAAAAATAGCTTTAAGAAATTCTTTATGCGGTTTATTTCAAAGTCAGTTAAAAATCGTTATCACCGTGCACAGGCATTAAAGTATGCATTACAATATAAAGAAGCTTTAATGAGAAGCTTTTGTGTTTCCCTTCTAGTGGTAAATAAATATTCTAGGAAGCAGAGTTTCATTTTTGCACGGTGGAGGGATTTTTTTTTGGAAATACGATCCGCGTTAAAACTAGCATGTCTGTCAGAAAGGGAGGTTTTAATATATGCTATATAGAGGCGAGGATGCGCGCTCCCTTTCCCTTGAGAGCTTACAAGCTTCTCCGTTTCATCTTGTCCCGGCTCCGATCCATCAAATAAAGCCATGTCGGCGCAACCAATTTTCACATCAATGCCACTTCAAGATTCGCGACGCAAGGAGGCAATCTTGTACCGGATGTCAGACAATGTCCCCGAGCATCATGCTGCTATAAAATCAGGCGACACCTGCACGAAAATAACCTTTTTAAATATGCACCATCGATACCCTTGTCTCGCGTGTGTAACGCTTTTGTAATCAGATTTTCTCTCGTGAATATTGCCGACAATTTTTTACGCTTGAAGTCTGCAAAGACGAACAATGTTTTTCATCTTTCGTCGTCGAACATATTTTAGAAACACAAAGTACACGTCTTTTATAATATTCGTTATGATTCAAGTCATAAAATTCAAATGGAGATGTAATTAAATTATTAATGTAGATTTTTTACATATATGGTTACAATAGTTTGGAACATTATATTCCAATAATCCTCCATAAATATTTAGATCACTAATAATTAATTTGACTATTCGATTAGTGAAAGCACTCGCCGGTTTTAACGAAGAATTGATTTGTTTTAAAAAGTCTCAGCTTAATGCAAACGTTTCGAGAAATGTCTTTGTAAAATTCGAGACACGAAGATCGCCCAGGGCCGGGCACAAAGTCGATAATTTTGCAGTCAGAAGGCGAACGAGATCGATAAATTAATATTCACCACGACCGTACCGAAATTCCTGGAACCCGGAGCAAGTCGAATTTATGGTAAATGCATGCGTTTAGGCACTTTATTGGCGTTCCATGGCATCCCCCGCATACCCATGATCGTTCCAGCTAACATATTATCGTTACAGGGCGCCGTGTGCCTCCGTTTTGATGGGACATCAAATCTGTTTTATTATATCTATTTTAAAAAACTCTTGAAAATTACAATGCCTCGTCGTGGGGGAGAATGGCAAACGTGCTTAAAAATAAATGCACGAAGATTGTCCACAAACGTCGCTCAACGAAAGAAACAAGAACGTGCACTTTCTTTGTTAAAAATGAATTAATCTTCAGACCATAAAATCGAAAAATTAAGTACATACTTAACTAGAAATCATTGGAGGAGTTGTTCTGTATACAACATTGTTTATAACAATACTCCAGAGAATATGAAAATTGGTAGTTAACATTATGAGAAAAATAGAAATTAAATATGCGGATTGTTTGTTAATGATTAGTCTCCAGATTGCACATAATAGATTAATAGATTCGCACATAATAAAAACATAATAATTTAAATCTCGTTGTAGACATGATAAATTACAGGGGCTGCTGTCATTGTCCAAATAAAATTGTTTCAATAGAACCGTAAGGGATTCCAGTTACTAAAATGTGGAGGACAAATGTCGTGTTTTATTTCTCGACGCAATCCTCTCACGGTTGAGCAAAATTTGTAGAGATAAACGTCCCGGCTTCCTATCTCTACCACTATGTTACTCGTGTCGCGTGACAAAGCTGATTACGTCGCTTTTCTCAAAAGTTACATCTAAAAGCACCTCAGCACTTCAACTGTAACAATTGCGTGACACGTGAGAGCCGCATACATAGTTCCCAAACAGAGTTGCAACAGTACATTTATATTCCGGACAAAAAATATTCGATTAATTAATAGAAAATATTTAATAGAAAACTATTTCTGCTATGTCGAAGCGCCGTAGCGCACTGCGCCTCGCTGAAAACTGTGGCATCGTCGCGCCGCGACAAATTAGGTAGACGTAGACAAATTTTGAAACCAGATTTGAAATCAGCGTGAAAATATCTACGGGAAATGATGTGTAGCATGTATTAAAAAAATTTTTTCCGCGCGTGGTATTGAAAACACCACAATTTTCTTGAAATTGTACAAGTTCAACGAATTTTATCATGGTTAAAAAATGTTCGTACCATAATCTCCCTATTTTTCCCATATTCTACAAAGTTTCAGCTACAATTTAAAAAAAATTTCATCGCTCTATCTCATTTCTATCGAAAGTTCTTTAATTTTGTCACAGATTTCGCCGGAATTGCCCACTGTGCGCCGCACCGGGAAATGGCATGATTAGTGACAGTTCGCGGATCGGCAATCAGCGAGTTTATAATCGGGCTTAAACGAGGGGAACGTAACGGGGACAACAAATAAACGGTCCAAACGCGGACGGTCGTTTCGCGGTTTGTCCACCGAGCTGTTTTGCAGATGAGTACATGTCGATGACAGCTGTCTGTTCCAAATGTATCGGCGCGACTGTGAATCGCACGATAAGAATTTCGATTGGCAGATACATCGAGTATGACCCTTGCTCAGAAATCACATGATCCACGGACACGACCATTTTACCTCGACGCTTCGACCGGTCCGAACAACTATTGATTTAACCACTTTGCAAACCGCAAAACAGTTTCCTACGCGAATCTCACTTTTATATCTACCGGTCACCACGGTTCGTCACGGGCTCCACGTCCGAATCAATTTTTATTCTTTTGTGTTTTTACTGCCGGTTTTATTGCAAATCTTTATTACCCATTTTTATTGCACGATTTTTGCTGCGCGTTTTTATCTCGGCTCTCGTTGCGCAACACGTATGCTGGCCCTTGAAAAATTTTGTGCTCGGCAATTTGTTTTGTAAAGTATTAAATTTCTGTATTGATTTTGTATCTCATAAAATGACAATTCATCAGAAATAAAGATTCGCAATCAGGTTTCACAAACTCAGCCGTTTTTGGTAAAATGTTTTAACACAATCGTTTTATAAAGGGAACGCGATTTTAAAAAATACGCAGTCCGTTATTATTTGAGAAGTAATATAAATTTGAATTAAAAATATACATTTCTGTCATATGCGATAACGCGTGTTATCAAAATAATGCCTCTCACCTTGGAAATAGTATCAACAATGAACCGTGTAATCTTCGATAGACCGATGAATTGAGCAATAATTTTCCATGTTTTATCACCTCGTCAAATTGTGAAAGGAAACAAAATTATTCGTGAAGATAGTAACAAGAAAAAAAAATCATTTTTCAGTCAACGACACAGGAAATAAGATTTCGAAAAATTGCAGGAGAGCCTCCGAAGAACAGTATGTCGGCGACATCGTTTTCTCGGTAACCTTTCGACGACAGCGCAGCGGTCCGAGCAGCTGATCAAAGTCAGTTATTACGCCCGCGTAAATTGCATAATGGCGAGAGCTCTTTCACCTTATCACGTTCATTAATCCAATATGTCGTCGGAAGTCGATATACGGGGCCAAAAAATGCGTTCTTCGGATCTTTGATAGGAAATGCTCGAAAACTAGATTGCGATCAATGCTGTCGACCAAAGGGAGGCCGTAATGGATTTTATTCTTGCTTACAAGGGATCGAGGAGACCTCCGATTTCAATTAGATCGCGAGATCAAACTAACAAGATTTAATTCACCCACTGATATTTCCTGTAAGAATTTGATTTAAGCTTGAGAGCCGTTATTGGTAAATTGGAAACACCTTGCAATTGAATGTCAATGATAGCAGTGATAATTCAGAAATAATGTAACTAATAATAATAATAATCCCATTTAATTCTGATGATAATTTAAAAAAGGAGAATAATTATTTAAAGAACCGCTTTCTGTTGCTTCAAGATGTTCACATTTTTTATGTATACACGTACAACTTTTATTATTATGTGTCATAACTAACATTATTGTGTAGTTATGTATTATGCTATTACTATGACTTTTAATTGACCTTCAATTCTAAAATGTTTCCATTATGTTAAAATACGATTTTTACTTTTCGATAATGAAATTTTTATGTTTGAATTCGGCAATTTTTAAATTAGAGTCAGACTTTAGCCAAATTTTGAAAAGAATAATTTAATTTTCTGTTTCAGGTAATACACCGTGCGCATTGATTTAGTGGTAAGTGAGATCATTCGATGTTAAGAGAAGAAATGAATTCATTTAACACAAAACTCGTTACTGACCTAGAAGTCGCTGCGACATAAGATCGAAATGACAAAGAAAGAAAAAAGGTTCCGGAAAGTTCGGTCTTTATCGTTCAGTCTAATGAGGCCATTATCCGGCGGCGCGGCGGCGGCTCCAAATTCGACTGGATATTCCCGGGCCTGTTCTCGCCTGCATATTTACGTGCCGCGCGAAAATTTAGGAGGGTGGACGGTTTAAAGTAGGCGAACGTCTGTCGCGAAGTCGGTCGAACGTGTTTCGGAGCAGCTGTGCGCGCGAAGAAATTTACGTTGTCAAGGGAAATGTCTCGGAACGAAAGGGAAGCTGGCTCTCGAAATAAATGTGGAAAAGGAGTTCCCGGCCGCGTCAACTCCCGGTAACGAGGGTTCAATGACGTAATCAAGATCACGAACCAACCAGCTTTGATTCGAAATAGAAATCTGGAACAGGAAAATCGAATTTTCCATCGACCGAAAACTTCGGCGACTTTTTCCCCGAAGCGAAACTTCGATTTCATAGCTCATTTACCGTTTTCATTGATTATAGTATACCATTCTTATGGTAACTGCAAGTATTTGTTGCACCAGGATATTTGCACCGTTTATGCGCTGGCATCGCTTCACTTACTTGACAGTAATTTATATCTCGAGGTATGATTTATCCTTGTTACTGTCCCAGGCGACACTAATGCGACCGTTTTTATACGCATAGTCAACTTACACTTTTTTTCACGGTTTTATTATTTATTCGCTATCCTCCGGGTCTGACCACTGATTACCATCTCTGTGAATGCGCATGAATGAGACAAAGTAGCAAGAGATCCATTCATTTTCAAGCTTGAAAAGTGAGATAGATCTTTATATTATTTATTTATGGATCGTGAGATAAGGACTAAGTTAACACCTCAGTGTATCTGATCATTTTCAGGAAGACCGTGCACACTTATAGATCCAATGATATTTTGAAGAAGCATAAATTTTATATACGATGAAAATTTTTGAATTTCCCCTGTTTTTTAACCGTTCGATATTATACAACTCCCTAATTTTAATCATCTCCATAGATCATCCTTTTATATTATTAACCCTTAAGTGGGCGCGCCTATTTTTGTTACATAATTGAATTAAAACTACGTATATCACTGTTCATTATCAGTTTCTTATGAAATTTTATGTCAAATAAATAACACGGCCATAACTTTAAAGTACCTAAGGATACCTGAAAACCATATCGGCTCTAACGTTTGGGTTATAATAACTAAAACTTATTCTATTTTCAAAAAATTTGTTTTCTAAAAATGTTTTATCGGTTATCTGCCGACATTCGTCCGCAAAGGGTTAAAGAGAAATTGAAAATAGATAACCGGTTATTGACATAACGGTTAAACATCGTACAAGATATTGATTTGTCAAAACAACATTCACTATAAAACAAATTGGCCGGAATTGTCCCATTTTTGGACGGTCGAGAAGTATTAAAATTCTTAATTGCCGAACGCGGGTTTAAGCCGAATCGTTGGTTGGGATCCACAGAAAAATGATCTCCCCGAATTCTGAATTGATGGTTGCCAAGTGCAACCACTAGACTATTGATGGTCCCTAGTTGCGCTCTCCTTTTTTCGAGCGTATTTCCTCCTCCGCGGAGTGTACACTGTTTCCAATATTCCGCATGACAGTTCTGATTTAGGTGTACGCTGCCATCTAATTTATCTTCATTCGTCATATTTCGTTCCCGCCGGTAAGTAATTTACTTTTCCGATTCGTGTTTTCTTTTTTAGTTATTTGTTGCGACGCGGTCCGTGTATTTGTTGCCCGGCCGGCCGTAATTTTACACTTCTGTGCGGCCGCGTTCCGCGCTGTTCGCGTGGTGCGCGTGCTGGGAAGAAAACAGCTCGATGCGAAACGTAAATTGATGAAGCTATCGAGTCGAAACACGTGCCGAGGCGAGACTTATATGTATTTCGGAAAGGTTCGCCGGTCGGCGTGAGAAACGTCCCTGATTGGCCGGTGGCCGAATAGACATAATTTTGTAAGCTGATTGTTACAGGGAAAACATGAATCGTGGGATAATTACGAATCAGAGTAGGGATACTTGAGACGGAAATAACAAATAATTGCTTCGAATAATACTCGTAAAATAAGAAACAATTTTTTGTCAAAGTGAGATTGCAGGGTACATCTCGGAATTAAATTTATCAAATAAATGAATTTCACATGATTCGTTGATTACGATTCAATAATTGGTTGAACAAAGGGAAACATGAAAATTCCAATGTTTTTCTTATTTTTTCAGATATTAATGGAAGAATTTTTTATTCGACTCCTATTATTCTTAATTGATGCAGGACACTTTTATTTTGCATAAAAATCCACACTGAATTGTTAAACAACTGGCGGTAGGTTATGCAACAATAATTACATAGTACACAATTATACTGCTGAAGATAGTACAGTATTTACATGATTGCATGAAACTAAAAGTGATAAGCATTGTAAGCCTGCGCAGCCAATAATATTACGAGGAATAACATGAAATTAAAAAGTTTAATGTACTCCGAAAACTATGAAAATCTCGGTCGGTTTGAAGTATAATACTCGTAATGAACCTAAATGTCGTGTATATATTAAAACTCTCTAAATCCTTGAAAGTTTCAAGAGTTTTAAAAGTCTCGAAGAACTGAACTTTGTACGAAGTGCTTATATTATGTCAACGTTTGAATAAGAAGGGTGATATTAGGATGATAATATTATAAATTACCGTTGATGTCACAGTCCGTAAGTATCTGCATATAACATCAACACGTCTAAGACTTTTGGGTGTTCAGAACTTAAAATTATTATCTATATTTCTGAGAATGTCAATAATTTGAATAAGCCTGAAATAACATGTCAATATCATGAAATTTTTCTATGTAATTTTCTATGTGATCTAATAATCGAGTATGAAGTGCTAGGAACCTAAATGAGTGATTATTTAATCTCGAACGTTAAAGATGAAACGATTGCGAAAGATCTCTCGAGTTTAATTGCTACTCACATCGGTTCGATTTCAATCATGCATGCGAAACATCCTCAACTTTGGTCACGCATAGGGACGCACCACAATGTTCGTAGGCCCTAGGTATTTTTCCATTAAATTCTACCCTTAAATTATCCTAATCGCCTGTCTCTAATCCAGTTTAACACGATCACTGTCACGTCATTTCTCATCAGATTCACGTGAAAACAATTTCTTTCGATTACAGTTCTTTGTAAAGCCTAACAAACTGATTTCATAAATTTAAAAAAAAATTGATTTTTCAGTTTGATAAAAAAATTTTAGTTGCATAGTAGACAGAAATTGCGTAGAATATAATCAGTAGACTGCGGATGTTTATGCAATTTACAATTTTCGTAGGCAAATTATAAGAAAGTAGAATCGCGTAAAATCTTATCCCAATCAAAACTTCAAGAAAGTATCGGCATATAATTATGATCACAAAAAAATAGAAGAAAGTAATATCACAAAAAATAGGAGAAAGTAATATATCACACAAAAATAGAAGAAAATGGCAACACAAAAAAAAGAAGATCGCACAAAAATAGAAGAAAATAATACATCAAAAAGAAAAAAGATAGAAGACAATAAACGATGTAAAAAAATATGTAAAATCGAAATGAGCTGCAGGTACGTAAAGGTGCTTTCCAGCAATGTGCAAAGGCGACACTATTTAACACAATGTAAGATTCGGTGCTTTCTAATTACGCTTAAGGTGACACAGCTATGTCTTATTCTCAGTCTTTGTAATTCTGGAATAAATAAAAATCGTACTCTTCTGTGGAATTATATTATATTCTAGCATTTTTTCACTATTTTTAGAAGCCATAAATTCATAAAGATCCGCAGTGATTATTTTCTGACTAATTAAATTGAGAAAGATATTGCAAAATTTTACTCGTCAGAACCCATCAAGTCAACACCGCCACGATGCCAATCATGCACGGCCCTGATCGATCCGCGATATCATCGATGAAAACCTGAATACCGTAATAACAGAGACGTGCAGAGTGCCTGCTCTTTCAGCTGCCGTTCTTTTTTTGCGACTGTCGTGGAGCATGATCAACGTGTCAGCGTCGTCGCGGCATTTAATACTTCCTATCCGCAAATCTGACGGAGGATTATTATACAGAGAGAATTATCAAGTAATTATTAAAAAGGAGCTACAATTCTGATTAATTCACTAAATCGCATTTTCCCCAAATTCCTAAATAACTAGTCTCCATGACCGAATTCAGCATATCTATATGACGATGTTATAATAAAAACCATGTATTACAATGGTCAAATCGAAACTTTAAAAATGATCACTTTCAATAATTATTTTTAGGATCAAAACTTTTTCCGCATTCTGTTCATTCATTTTTCCATTATTCTGCAACGATTCAGCTTCAATTAAAAAAAAGGTTTCACCGGTCTATCATGATTCTATCAAAAATTCTATAGAATTCTATCAGAAAAATGACCTAACAATCCCTCCACGCAGCCGGCCATCTAATGATCCCGACGGAGTCATTAGAATCGCACTCGATGCCAGAAACAGACTCTCAGGCCGGCCATGTAATGCCTGCCTCACTAACAAGAATTATCAACAAGCCGCGATTCTGCCGTGTCACAGCCAGTGGTACAGATTTTTTTCCCTAGCAAAAAGAGCTCCGTAACGAGCGCGGACTATTTATATTCCATTTGTTCTCGTTCGACTTTCATCTTTATTTAAATGATACATTGTTGCCCGGAAAAATCGCGGACATTCACCGCGCCATGTATGAAATATATGTGAATATTGTAGTCGTAATTACTTTTTTATCGAGATAATGTTTAATGCTGC
The DNA here is from genome assembly GCA_028454225.1 of Lasioglossum leucozonium. Taxonomy (NCBI): domain Eukaryota; kingdom Metazoa; phylum Arthropoda; class Insecta; order Hymenoptera; family Halictidae; genus Lasioglossum; species Lasioglossum leucozonium. The sequence continues at coordinate 2,715,520 of CM052211.1, read as the reverse complement.
ACCGTACGGACATTTATACGATTTTTACGTTCTGTAAGATAAACGATACGGCACGTTTACCAATAAAAACAGAATGAACGAGTAGCTGAAATATAAATCGTTAAAACGAAGAGTTAAATAACATTATTCTCAATGTATTTGATGTATTAACTTTCACCTGGCTCCTGTTTGGTGGAACTGATGCAGGTGAGGGGAGGGAGCACGATCGAAAAAGTTACCCCCTCTCTGCCAGTACCGGAAACGCGTAGAAGGTAGAGTGGGGACACTACTGAACTGATCTAACAATTTTTATTTTGCATTTAGGCTCGACGGTCTATTAACAACTTTATAACGTTGAAAACAATACACTCTTAACCTCTTAACTGCGGAATTCGGAGTGTACACGTCGAACGCGGGGAAAATGGTCCAATAATTGTTTGATAAAAAATTAACAGTTCATTTTTGAAAAGATAACTGAAAAGAACCGCAATAAATATTTGGATTGACGTGTACTAAACGCAGTTAACTGAGTAACCCCTTGCCCTACAATATCGTGTCAGACTCGTGATGATGATTTTGAACAGAGTCTAATAAAAATATATGTTATCAACTTCCTTTAAACCGAAATAAAATTCTACTTTCGTTTCGTTGATGTACAGCTACTGGGGAATATATAGGCATAGATATAAATTTTCTCCTTTTTTAGAAAATTACGAACAGCAAAAAAGTTGTAATTACTGCAACCGTACAATAAATCGTAGGGCAAGGGGTTAAATCTGCGAAACGTGTTCCCTGTGTTATATTTCTCACAAATGCATAAAAGAGTAACAACAGGTTTGAACTGGAGCGGATTTTGCAAGTGAGCACGCACAGAAATGAATTGAATTTAATTCGATCGTCGAATTCCTCGAGAGCACAATAGAGTCGTTGACGAAGAGAAAGATGCCGGTGAATGGCCGCAGCGAATTATTAGACGGAGCCGGGATTGAGCCGCGGCGGGTACAGGTAGTATGTCAACGTCGACAAATAGATCGCGTAACTGCAGATCGTAATTAAGTTTCGCATAATTACATTCTATCGCGAGGTTGAATCGTGAACCGGTGCGCGACGGCGGCCGTCGATAGCGATGCAATTCCCCGTTCCGCCGGATTCCATTCAACGAGGCCCCAAATTAACGAGAGCCCGGCCAGTTTTTCTACCGATAAACGACCGTTCCCCTCGCCAGATCGATGGCAAACGACGCCGCTGATGCGTCGATGCGCCGACCAAGCTCGATCGGAAGCGACGCGCATCGCGAATCCATTCGGATTAGCTTCTATTTTTATTTTATTCAATTTTTATTCGTTGCCGGCCTCGCGCGTCCCCCCTTCTCGCAAGTTGACAGATAGATACGATCGTCAACAATTTTTAAAAATTCAATGTACAGGGTGTCCCACATAACAAAAAAAAATATTTTCAATTGGCTATACATTGCAGTGAAAACAAAGTTTGAACAACTTTTTTCGATTATTTTCAAGATCACCACCTTCATTTTTTTTTTTAATAGCACTTTGTAGTTTTGAGTTAACAGTGCCTTCAGGGTCATCCGAAGGTCGTGGTATGCCAGGTCGTTGAATTCGTCTTGGCACTGGCTATAATACTGTTAAGTCAAAAATGCAAAGTGCAAAGAAAAACTTTTTTTAGAACTTTTGCGTCATTGCAATCTATAGCCAATTGAAAATATTTTTTTGTTAGATTATCGCACGTACTTGTCATACAAATTTAATTGTACGATGTTTAAATAGTATGTGGTGTCGCTCGGTCTACGAATTTTCTTGAGACTTGGAGTCGACTCGGATTTGAGGATCTCGGATCCTAAGATGATGGATGTCTTAAAGAAATCGCTAGGACACCTCGGGTGCTTAGAACAATCTGGTTTATTTTTGACTACAACGCTTAAGGAAAACTGTACAGAATGGTAGGGGTTGAGCTTAGTGGGGGTTGTGAATATACTATTGGTGTAGGAGGTTGTAATTGTTGGCAATTGGCGGAAATCGTAATTGGTGGGGAAAGATGCCTACGAGGCTAAATTGCTATAACGGACTTATGCTAAAGAACGGAAACATGTGTTTCGCAGCTTCGGTCGGTCGCCTAGTCCCTTTTTTATGGCGACTAGCAATTGCCGCGATTTTATTGCGACGACCCTGGTACGGTCCGGTATGTCGGTTTTTAAGCTACCCTTCGACAGGCCCTAATTGCTTCAAGACGGAACATAGTATTCGCTGAAAAATTGAGCTGATTATCATCAACTGGACGGACGCGTAGCCATTTTTCTGAACTGGAGATGACGGAAAATTATGTTTCTTAAAAAAATATCTTTCGGAACGAAAAATGAATTCCATAGCGAACTTCATAACAATGATCATCGTTAATGAAAATATTCAAATAATACAAAAAAATATCATTTTATTTTCAATATTTCCCGAGTAATTATCACGATAGGTACTTGATTTGTTCGATCGAATAATTCTCACCGCGCAGCGCGTACAATCGCCGAAACCTTTTGTCGCGAGAAACAAAGTAAGTTCGCCGGTGAATCGCCTAATGCGACCGAACCTGACCATCCTAATCGCGTTCGCGCGCAAGCCCGAAATCGCGACAAACAAATGGCGTATCAGCAACGTCCATCAGACAATGAACGCGTCCATTATTCGCGGGCCGACGAATGGCTCGTTCGCTTCCGCGCGCGTTCTCGTGTGCTCGGACCGGCGCGGCGCGACGCGCGGCGCAACTATCGAACCCTGATAACACGCGGAAACGTGCAACTTCTGGAAGTTGGCAATCGGCCGCCGCATCGTGCCAAAACGAGAGCCACCGATACGTTCGAGTTTCGCGCGGCGGTTTATATCGATCGGTGCACTCGCACGAAAACCATTCGGTTGGTCAGCGGCGTTGTGCCCGTCTGCCGGCGCGGATTCCGACGATTTAAGGAACGACCGAATTACGGGCGCCAGCGAACGTCCGCCATTTTGTTCCCCGGTTTCGATCAAGAACTATGACCGTGACCCTGAACGCTGTGAAGAATGCCAGTTGGAATTATTATCGCTGCATCCGTACCTTTTTGCTTCTCTATAGAGAATTCCCGTGTCACAGCTGTAACAATACCTTTTAGAAATTAAAAAAAAATTATAAAAAATCTTATTTCACAAATTCTTGGTATATCTGGAATTCACAAAAACATCTGAACACAGTCTGTTTAATACGATCCGTCGAAATTGTCATTCGCCGTAGGTATATCCAAAAAAAAAAAAAATCGTTTCATTGTGCAGATGTACCGAATACAGAACTGCGTGTTCCAAATCGTGCATGCGAATTCGCGTTTCACGAATTTCGGAAAGTTTATAAATATGTATTATGTATGCCTATCGAATTTCCATTTCTTTCTCCAGCGCACCGAATTGTTGTAACATTCCCAGCGGATTTAAATTTTCAATTCTTTTCGCCCAATGCACTAGAACGCGTAATGTCCGCCTCGCTGCACCTCGAAATATTGCATTGTTCCGCTTGCACATTGGGCCCGATTAAAAACGTCCGCGTTCGATCATGTTTGTCCTCCACGCGTATCGGCGTACTCTCGTTAGAGCTCGATAGAGCAGCGCGTAATCGCTTTTATGGGGGGCGAGGGCGAGGGGCGAGCGGACGGTCGAGTGTCCTTACGAGTGTAACATCTATTATGGGAATCTCGATAATCGAACATTTCGCTGGGATAAGTCTCCGCGAAAGTTCAACCGTTCTCGGCCGCGGCAACGAGAGCGCGATCGAACAGTTTAGAACTCCTGCGAAAGGTATTCTGAATGGCTCCTCCGACATTCCTTTGTTCGTTTTAAGATGCTCTGATAGGGATCTTAATGGCCGGGAATTCGGGTATTATTCGCCGATGTGGACCCAGCAGCCACATAGAACGGAAATAAACGACCGATTACCAACCATATCTTCACTGGCATCGAAATGCCACCCCTCATCTCCCTCTGCCATCGACACTTTTTAATTGCGCAAATTTCTAATCTTTATCGCGACACTCGCTTTCGAACATCTATAGATCTTGCACTTCGCGGTTAGGATAATGGCGGTCTTGATAGGGGGTGGTTGGGAATTGCGTGCCGACACGATGATTGTTTATTGCTTTGGCCTGGATCGAATGATCGGAGCGGGGCGACTGTGTCGACGGTTTGTATGCACTTTCTGGCAAATTTTTCTGGTTTTAAGATTTTCTAGATTATTATTCAATATTATACGTACTAATTTAGATGAATTGTATTATTTTATATTAGCAGATTATTTTATATATTATTTTTTATTGTCTACACGTAGAAATCCTGAAAATATTTTATAATTTTCTTTAAAATTGTTCTGGATTTGAGATCTTCCATATTATTATTCAATATTATGCATCTATACTAATTTAGATGAATTGTATTATTTTATATTAGCAGATTATTTTATATATTATTCTTTATTGTCTACACATAGAAATCCTGAAAATATTTTATAATTTTCTTTAACATTGTTCTTGCAATTTTTCTGGATTTGAGATCTTCCATATTATTATTCAATATTATGCATCTGTACTAATCTACATGAATTGTATTATTTTATATTAGCAGATGTTTTAGGTATTATACTTCATTGTCTACAGGCAGAAGTGCTGAAAATATTTTATAATTTTCTTTAATATTGTTCCTTAAGAGTTCAGAAACTATGTAATATCGAATCTACGTGTAACAATATCGTAAATAAACCGTCTGGTGTAAAGCATTAATAAATAAATATATATTTTCTCTCTACCCTCTCCGTTTTTCATAACTGTGGACATTATCTTTTACACTGTAATTTCATTTTTCCTCTGGTTCTTTTTAACATATCACATTACCAGCTCCATTTTTTATTTCTTAAATTGCCCGTTAATTTTTTATTATCGCAAGATCCCCCATATCTGCGCGTAATGTTGCCATAATAATCCTCCATGTTTAATTCTGCACACTAATCCGCACCATTTTCCGTTTCCATTTTCTCTCTTGTATCTTGGCAACAGCATCTTACACATTCCGTTTTAATGTCGTGCAGTTTACAATTACCGCTCCGCGGTGCAATTCGAAATTATCCTAATTCTTCCGTTTATCATAATTAATTATTCAGTTCTTCCACGTTCTGATAAGCCTCTAATTTCTACGGTTTTTCCGCTGTACTAATTGTTTTCGCAACGGAGCCGGCGGATTTGTCTCTACGCAAAAACTGAATAATTGAACAGAAATCGAATATCCGTTCGCCTTGGATGACTGAAAAACAGCAGCCGCGATACTCGATCGTTCTCTTGTTAACGACAAAAAATTCGCGATTCCTGATTCGTTTCATTGGAATATAATCTATAAAGACTCCGCGTTACCGACATTTAATATGATTCAAGCGAATCATTGCGAAGTCATTTTTAGAAGAGAGTTTTTACTAGAATTATTATCCAGAAAACAGGTTCCAGGGAACTTGTTTAAACATTTAATCTTCTCTTCAGAAGCTCGGTAAATCCACTCTGAATTCAACGTTTCATTTCAATCCATCATTTCCTGTCCGTATAAAACAAATGATAGACCAAAAACATCAAAGTGGTTCATCATTTTCTGCATGAAGAACTGAACTGCATTTTTCTGATACACTTCTTCTAAAATCTGGAGAAACGAAAATTAGGTAATTGAGAAGAATACTGAAAAATGTCGCAGAATACAACAGAAGAATTGAAGAAACCAAATGATTTGACTAGAAAATGAAAATTAGTGGTAGAAGCGAGATGACAAAGGGTTGAAGAATTGGTAAAGGCTCCGAAGAATTACAAACGGGATCTAGAAAAGGTCCAGAAAGTAGACCATCCACGGTCTACTTGCGCCGAGAGAGGGAAAAAGTCGCGAACGTTGCCAAAAAGACAATGGAATTGTCAAAGGAGCAGAGCAAAGGGAAAATAAGGAAACGGTTGTAGAAGTCTCACAGAGGGAATCGAGAACGTTGGAACGTGTGTCGTCGAGAGAAATGCTCGAGACCATAAAAATATCAATAAGTTAGCGTGACCCTTCAAAATTAATTACACTCTTTCAAAAGAGGGACGGTGTTAAAAAACAAAAAATATCGTCTGATCTACGAGCGGTAAAAAAGCTCCGACCAACAATAATTCCAAAGGATAAAAGAAGTGGAGGATGAAGTTCTCAAGAATCTCTCTCGAGGAATTCCCGGGGAAAGAATAGGAGCATTCTTTGAAAAAGGAAGACAGCTTAATAAGAAAAGTAGGTTGGAATGAAAAAGAGAAGGGGAACGGGATGTTCCGGGGAAAGTGCGGCGGAAATGTAATCTGGATGAAACACGTGGCGAAATATGAACGCGAAAAAAATGAAAAGGGAATCGAGAGGCAGTGGGAACGGAATCGGAACGGAATGAGGGACACTGTCTGAACTGAAGAGGAATTGTTTCCTGCCCTCTATACTTTAGGAAATTTTGGTGGGGAGCATGTTCCACTTTCTATTAATTTTGTGTTTTAATCGCGTCGACCGTAGAGATTACTCGAAGAATTATTTTTGTATATTTTCTTATGATGCGCGGAATTTGATGTTTTCATCGTATAAAAGTCTTTAGAAAATTGAAAAATGCGAGATTGAATAATATATTGTCGAGCTTTATTTTATTATGAATTTCCTCGGATTATTTACGAGGTAAATTGAATTTTGCATTTAAGTTTTAATTGTCTGGATTCGTTCAATTTTTCCTTTATAAATCCTTGAATATTCCTGACTAATAAAATTTCCCTTTGAAAAATTCGTTGTATACCTTCAATTTAATTTTACTGCTGTTTGACGGAGAATTTTGGAACAGCCTGTAGTAAATTTTCATTGATATCAAAGTGCAGGAATTAGTTCGCGGAAATCTATATTTGCATAGAGTCCGCAGTCTAACTGTTGCGTCTTCGGAAGGTATTACTATCTGAGACACCAGCACACACAAATAGTACAAGCGATCTCAATGAATGATTATCCGACGACACAGTGTCTGCTAAATAGATCAGCTGCTGTATAATGTCCAAGGCAAAGTTCCATACCTTCTTCTACACGTTAAACGTAGCGTGACGGAAACACGCTTCGGCGTTCGCTCGCGCTTCGAATTAATCGCTCTCGTCTATTAACCTATGAACTTAATCACCGAATTATATCGCACTGCCAATTAATAATAATTTCATTGCTGTGCACTGATAGAAAAATCTTGCGGCCTAGCACGAAAGGAATATGTATAGCAAACTTGCGTGATTAATGGCTTTAAGAATAAAAGAAATGGGCATAGAGAAGCTAATATAACAATAAAATTAATTATTAAATATTAAACAAAATTTAGAAATGTTAGAAATATTAAAATATATAAAAATTTAGAAATGTTAGAAATATTAAAATATTTAAAAATTTAGAAATGTTAGAAATATTAAAATATTTAAAAATTTAGAAATAGAAATATTTTAAAATTTAGAAATATTATAAATATTAAAATATTAAAAAATTTAGAAATATCAAAATATTAAAAAAATATTAGACATATTGAGCGTATTTAAAATATTAAAACTATTAGATATTGAATATTAAAAAATGGTACAAAATCGGAATCAGTCATATTCACTTACAATTTTTTATCTGCAGAGTTTTATTGAGTTGATTATTATTTTTGAGATACCTCAAAACAGTGACAATTCTTTATCGAGGTATCTCTACTCTTGCAAGTCAAAGGGTAGAAGCAGAAAGCAAACCAAATTCACACAGTTACAGTGGATTTGTTTAGCACTCTGTTAATTGACGTAATAAATAATCTACAAAACAAAATACGAAAAATATAAACATTCTGTAACTATGCTCACACAAATCAAAATTCAAGGCAAAAGCAGAAAGCTACAGAATTGCAGAGGCTGCAGTGTATCTGCAATACTGTCTCCTACCATATTTCAGAAGTACCAGATATCTTTGGTAAGTCACCCTCCACTGACATAAAAAAACAAGGCCAAAACAAAAGATAGCAACTATGCTGCACAGCTACAATCGATCAAGAAAGTATTGGCATACATGTCTGATTCGTATAGTACGTTATTCAGTGATGTATGTGATAATCTAGGTAGAACAGTGTTTGCACTACAATAATCTATCTTGGCATGCTTTCCTATTGGTTTATTGATCTATGTAGATTTCCATGGTATCACAAATGCCAACCGGTTCTGTGTATTCTCATCAGCAATAAAGCTTAAACTAACTCTTTCAATATTCCCTCATATTACCTAGCAGATCGGAATAAGGTGGAGGATCTTTATAATTATTTGTAAATATAGTTGACAATGCTTGAAACCAAGTGCAAAAATATTCCTTTAATCAAGAATTTCTTTGAATATATTTTTAAAAATTTTTTTGTACACGCGAAATCCCATATGAGATTTCAATTATCCAACAAATATGAACATCAAATGAAAATTCCACGGCAAACAAACATACGATATTTATACTAGCTTTTCAAAGAAGTGTAAATATAATAACAGCAATATTCAATTAAAACGATTAATAACAATTCAAATTTATCGAGAGTCGAATCAACCGTCAATATATAGGGTGCTTTCAATGTAGTGGTACGAGGGTTGTCACAGCTAAAAATAAGTCTGATAAACTTGTTGTCCAAGAAAATCGAATTCGAAAATGCGCACTAGTACGCGAGCTGCTGAATAGGATTATCTGTTGAAGCGTCTGACCATGACCTGCCGATTCTACTTCCTGCAGCTGCTAATGCGCGAGAGCCTGGCGAATTTTCAAAAATCCAATTATCCTGAAAAACGAAGGCTTGCTTGAAAAAATATTTTTCGACTTCGTTCTGTGGAATCAACCCCCTTGTACCAGCAGTCCGAAACTACCTCACATTTTCAACTACAAAATTTCCACCGGTTTCCAAATGTTACGTGCCGGTAAAAATTCTTAGACTACTTATTCGAGGAACGAACTACTCAAAAATTCAGCTGCTACACCGTGCCACGTGTCACCGACACTACCCCGAAACCACCGACCACTTTTCTTTTCTCTGCCAAAGTTAAGAACGCCGCGCGCCCCCTTTTTTCAAACTGGAAACCAGCTGCGGCGGCTTTTGTTTCGGGAAAATCCCTTCTCGCGTAACTTTCCTTCCCTCTTCTTTACTATCATTCTGGCTAGTATCTCACGCCATCTCCCCTCCCGAACCACCCCTCCAATCCCGGCTGGCGGTCTCTCACTCTCCCACTCCGTCTCACCCTCTCTCTCGCGCATCCACTCTCATTCAAACCCGACGCGTTCCGAGCCGACTTAGCTCGATTCAGTCGCGGTCGACCCGCCACGGTGCGAGCTCTGTCGATCCATCGAGTGTCTACGACTCCGTTCGTCACGTTCGTTTTCTCCAACCCCTGCTGTGCAACCCCCCGAGACTCCAGCCCCGTTAAAAACAGCTCGTTTAACAGCCCTCTTGAACCGGGAACGTTCGTCGAAACGTGTCATTGGACCTGTCACTCAAACACCGACGAATTCCGTTTCTCATCCTCGTGAATCTCTGCCACCCCCTCTCAAACAACCCCATAATCCACCCCCATAGTACCGTAGTACACCGGAACGCGTGGTGGTTCGACGAACAGGTGTTTCCTGTCCGAGCGGTGATGCTGGCACGAGAGGGAAGGGCGCTAGCGAAGGGTGATCTCGGTTAGGGGATGACGATGATGATGCGGTCGGTGAAGTGTCTCTCGCGGCTAGTGTGGTGAAATGAGACAGCCAGTGTCCTCGATGGTCAGTGATTGTGCGACGCAGCTCGGGACCAGTGAGGGGTATAGTGATCGTGAAAAGTGTCTGTGAAAAAAAAACACGTCGACGAACTGTGGATTTTGGCCCAGTGGATCCTTGGGGTGAGTTGGATCATTTTTCTGGATCGGGTGGTCTAGGGATTTAATTGTTGCGATTGGGGGATCTTGTTCATTTGGCATCGGACGCTATGTGGCAGAGGATACATCTTAAGAGCGAACGAGGATTTTGTACGATGGAGGCTTGCTGGACTTTTAAGGGTTGTTTTACTTGATTGTGTATGCGAGTGGGGAATCAGTTTTTTCTTTTACTGAATATGGATGTGTTCAATTTGTGTACAGGATCTTAGCGTTGTCATGGACAGATCATAGATCGGAAGGGTAGTTTCAATAAATTGTATCCGAGCGGAGAATTTTTTTTCTTCGATTGACTATGGATGAAATTGATTTGTGTATTGAGTGTTTCGTGAATAAATCAGAAGATCTAGTTAGGCTATTCTAAGTGTTAGAAGATTGACGAAACGAGTGGTAGAATAACTCGATTATTTCTGTCTTATTTATTATAGATTTTCTTGTTGTTTGTATGAAAATAAGGACTCGGAGTCTGCGAATAGGTTTGAAAAAAGAATTAGATGATTTATAGCTGATGGAAGATTGATGGATTCGAGGGGTTGCTTTAATTAAATGTCCAAACTGAGATTTATATAATTCCTGTGAACTTACTATATTTGTTGAAATACCGGAGAATCGAAATGATTTGTAATAGAAAATTTCTTTGCAAATGGATTTTGCTAAAAATTTAGCAAAAATTTTTATCATGGAAGATTCGTTTTGTGTGAATTTCATGAACCGAATTATTATATAATATTATATTGTTCTCCGATGTCATGCGTGTGTCGTGTTTGTAATAAGTGTTTGTAATCGTGATTGTAATAGGACGAATTCGAGTTGTTGCGTTCAGGATACAAAACGGATGACTTCTGATGACGTGCTTCGAATACCTTTCGATAGACGACTTAATATTACACCGTGTACCTATTTCTATTTTTGTATATTTATATCCGCCGTCAATTATACCTCCCGGCTATTATAGTATTGATTATATAAACATGTTTTACGAGCCATTAAAAACGCGTGTTATACACTGCGTTAAGAAACCTACTGTCGACGAACTGTCAACACATAATTAGTTGCAACAAATTATCAGCGAACATATTTAAAATCGCAACAGAATTATTCGATTGTTAATTTACTGAAAATGTTAAACCACAAACATTTAATTGTGACACAGTTCAAAACCAATGTTGCAAAGTTGTCAGATTCTTTGACTCGATTCTAGTGTCAGTGGTACTTACCGATGTCGCTTGTTCTAAAATTGCGACAAGGATATTTCGAATCTTCGCCAACACACGTACTACCCATTGTGACTATTTATTCCGAGGTGTCTGACAAGTTGACGCAGGTTCTTGTTAGCTCACTTACATTGTTTCTATTAGCGCAACAAAACTGAATATATTAAAACAACAATACGAGAAGCGACGTTAAAAAAAAATACCGTTCATTGTAAAAGTATCGCGTTCACCGAACTCTCCGTGAAATAATTCCATTCGGATTCCATATTCCGGTTTTTCAATGAAGAAAGTACTATCGATTCCCGATGCTTTTGCTACTATAATTAACATTTTAATTAATACCGTAAGCTTCTTATCGACGATTAACAATGCGGTATTTATTATTAATCTTCTATTCAAATTTTCGTTCCTCCGCTGTCCGTCCCGAAAATCTGAAAAATACTCTGTTAAATTTCGTTTTTAAATCCTTTTTGTTCTGATTAATTTTTTAAGGGTCTTCGATTTTTTATTTTCGAATTAATATCTTCGAAACCTGCAAAAGTATTAAAATATTATCAATATTGAATGTAATAGAATATTTTTCAGTGCAAAATTGAATTACATTGAAGCTTTCTGAGAAGAATTTTAGTTACACGACTCCCATAGATTATTGAAAAAGTAATCGAAATAAAATTAAATATGAAGGCCTCACCTCGACGGTGAATTTCGTTATAAAGCACTTCATGAAACATTTTTAATGTACTTAAATATTACGACACTTTAATGGAGAAAGCATGTTCATGCAGTATCATATTTAACTAAAATTATGATTTTTATTAATGTCGTTTCTACAGTCAAGAATCTCTAGAAAAACATTTTCCTAACCAATTTAAATGCCTGAATAATTGTCTCGGCGAAAGATTACATCGTTCTAGAATTAATAAAAACTTCGCCAATGTTAAAGTGTGAAGATTAATTTAAAAAATACCTTAATCAATGCGGTAATACCAAATGCACTAATCTGGACATGTCGCTGGCGATTCGGAGTATTAAGAACGCGGTGCTCGCGGCTAATCAAAATTCGGCAAAGCTCCTTCATTAATATCTCACCGATTTCAATCCTCATGAATCTATCCCGGCGGTTCTATTCCCATGAATACTAACAGTCTAATAATACCGGAATCGATCAACGCGCGAATTTGGATTGATCGCCGATGGCATAATTAATAATTCGTTTATTCATTCGCGCGACTAATCGATCATCAAAGTTCCTCGACGGGGCGAGAATTTCTGTTACGTCGCGTTTCGAACTACTTTCGATCAATTGTTCGAACGACGGGGGGAGTGGAGGGTGGTGAACATCGCGCGTTTAGGGTCGATCGAGCCCCGATTAGGACAATAGCACGGGTTTTAGGGACAGTTTCGCCGCGCGAGCAGGTTCCTGCGAGAAATATGATCGAGTTCTGGTCAGCGATTCAGTTGTCGGTGGAGGAGAACTCGGTGTCGGTGTCGGGGATGAGTTTGCAACGATAGGTTTCGCTTTCGCCGGTGTACGGTAAATTTGAGCCCCGTCCAATCGGTTTCCCTGTGGCGGACGAACGTTTATGGTCAGCGTATCGAGATAATTTCGGGGCTGCTGCCGTCGACGTCGAACTTCGTTACAAATGCCGAGCTTTCATCGTCAACCCTTTCAACGTGAACGTGCGCACTGTCACGAAATCGCCGGCACATGCTTCGAATCGAAAAGGATTTTGCTTCGACACCCCGTGAATATTCTTAACCCGGCTACGCTTATTGGGTCCACTTGGACCCGAAGCATTCTTTGCGCGCTTGTAACTTCCAAACGGAATGGCCGACGAGTCTGAAATTTCTTGGCGGAGAATAGTTTATTAAAATCTTTCTTCCACTTAAAAAAAATATTTAAATTCCTTTTTGAAATACTTGTAATAGAAATTGTTACACGTATGGCGTTAGGGGTCCATTATTATGGTCACCACATTCGTGACCATAACAAGCGACGAACGAGAACTGAAGATATTGCACTACCATAAAAAAGGGTCATTAATAACATTAATAACAACAGAGAAATAAAAAATTTAAAAACATTTTATAGCTAAACATTAAATAAATAGATATGGGTCCAAATGGACTCAAAACAACTTAATAAGTGCCTTTTTTTAAAGCGTAGCCGGGTTAAACGCTCATTTCATGAAGAATCTACTTTCCCAACTCGTTCATTTTTCATCAGGACACTTTGTTCCTCAGTCCGTTCCCCCACTACTCGAACTTTAAGCACCTCCCACCTTAGCGGAATGAAGAAGTGGGAGAACGGGCCAAATTTTTGACAGACCATTCAAGTTGAAACGTCTGTAAAAATGTTAACAAATTGTTTCCGTGAACTTTAATGCATAAAAAGATATATTTTCATATTTAATAGAACCTCTATTGCGCATAAACGATTATGCCATTTTCTTCGTGAAGAAAGTACTTATTATTGGTCGTGAGTAACATTAGTTCCAGTTTGTATAAATGCATCTTTTATACTTTTATGAAGCTCCGTTGTTTAGGTTGGCTTTATGTGAAAGTAAATTGAGCTACGAAGAAACTTTGTATTTTCCTATTCTAAATATATTCTACGTTATTTATTTATTTCGTTAGGATTATTGCTCTTCAGTTTGCACAACTGGTTACAGCACACCCCGTGCACGAAATGAAAAACCACGGTGGACAAAGCATAATGAAAGAAAAAGAAAGCCTTTTATTTCCTACTGCTATTATATTTCCAACGTTCCGTTGTTTTTCCGTCGTTTTTAATAGGTCAGTGTATGTGCTGATAAAATTATTAATGGGTCGCACAAATGAAGAAGATTGCATACATATATGTATACCGTTTCCTCGATTAGCTGGTCATAAAGTTAGGTTATTATTAACCGAATTAATGATCGTTTGAAGCGACATAAATTATTATTACGGTCCCAGCTAGTGACACTTTGGAACATCCTGACAGTAAAGTGTCTGGCAGCACGTGCTTATGATTACGATTATATTATGGCCGTCGGGGGGGTTATTTCAGGGGGCCATTCATCCGTTTCCTTCTTTAACTTTTTGCCTTGAAATACCACGTTATGTTCCTGATAAAAATTTAAAACTGCAACACCATTTTTTAGTTGGTACAATAATTTTCATGTGTAGACTTACAACGAAAATGTATGATATTTAAATAATTTTTAAAAAATTGTCGACTTTTCCATTTCATTAAACCTCTCTAATGATTTACATTCAGATTTAAATTTTTCTCTCGAATATCGTTAATTAAGAGACACTGAAATCGTCGAACATTTTCGGTCGCCAACGTTTTAGTATTCAAAGAATACAAGCATTATTAACATAAAAACGCTATTAAATTTAAAATGGCGACTGTATGAAATTATCAGACATTCTACAATCCAGGACAAAAGACAGATTATTCTGTGAAAACATCCACGTCGAATAATTACGGTTTTAATGCGCATTATCTCGAACGTTTCGAAACTCTCGAAACGAAATTTCGTTTGCTCCTCGTTATCGCGAAATAATCCGGGGGAAAAAAATTGCATTCTCATAAAAATCCACGTTCTAATTATTTCTGTAGGTACTTCATGGCTCGAAAACAAGCCCCCTTCCAGTTTCGCAAGGAATTCTCTCCCTCGGTCAGCTCTCAACATTTTATAATTTGTAATTCTGCGCGTTTACCAGGCCGGGCCGGTTCGCCCTGTTTATCGTTTCCCCCGCGTGTTCCGAAATAAATAACGCGAGTGTAACAATGACAAAATGGCTTGATTCGATTCGATTCAATTCGATTCGGGCGCAGCTCCGAGGAACGGAATTATCTGGCCGAGAGAGAATCGGGGGCTTCGATCAGAGCGCGGTTCAATTTCAACGAAGCGGATTCGAATTGAATGAAGTTCGTTTTATTAGCACGCGGGAATGCTTTCGGTCGATTTTACGAAGGAAAAAGTTTCGCCCCGTGGACAGGTTTTGCAGTGTAATCGATTTCCCTAGCCGAAATTCCGTTTTAATGGGTCTTGGTCCACTGCGGAGTCGAAAGACGCAATTGACGCGGGCGTGTATTACGATTTCAATGCGGTTCAGAATATTTGATCGTTCTCGATCTAACAAGGGAAGTTATCGAACCCGTAATTTGTGTGAAAAAAATTTTTTTAATGCATTTCCCAAAAAAAAAATTACCACAAAGATAGAATTTAATCAAAATCGTAGTGTCCCTATATTGATTTCCAATTTTTCCAAGCAACATTTTTGAAAGTTCCTCTTCTGCCCAGATTTTAGAAATAAATTTTTATTCAACGTCATTTTTTATTTTTATTTTACATAAACATCCACAGTCTAGTCATCAGCGTTAATTTTGTTTAATTTGGAAAATAATGGAATCCTAGAAATAGAATTTAATAAAAAAAATTGTACCTATTGTCTCGATCTAAGAAGGGAAGTTATCGAATCTGTAATTTGTGTGACAAAAATTTTTTTTAATGCATTTCCCAAAAAAAAATTACCACAGATAGAATTTAATCAAAATCGTAGTGTCCCTATATTGATTTCCAATTTTTCCAAGCAACATTTTTGAAAGTTTCTTTTCTGCCTAGATTTTAGAAATAAACTTTTATTTAACGTCATTTTTTATTTTTATTTTATATAAACATCCACAAAAAAATTGTCTCTATGTATATAGCGATACTAAAAATCTGAACATCAGTATTTCCGACAGTTCCTTTCCCACATAAAGCGTCCCAGATTTCTACGAAGTCCTGGAAATCGTGGAATTCGCCGAAACGTGTAATAAAATTCAGTAGCAACATGAAACTCTGGGTCTTGTATTTATATTTATATTTCGATGTCCCCGCATGCTGACGCGAGTCCTGCACGGTGGAATTTCTATTTATCTTCATTATCGGATCGTTATCGTTCTAATCGAAGTTAAACATAGAAGCCAATACAGCTTCATTACTAACGAAGTGAAATTGAATTTTGTTATTAAAATATACATTATTAAAATCACTGAGGTGTGTCTACGGGCTCGGTTACCTACGACCTCCTTTTATCTTGAAGCGAGCTCTGCAGTAGCAATAGCAGTGGAATTAATTATTATAATAAGGTATTCATTAAGGAATTCTGAGTGTATAACTGGTTCTGACCGTTTAAATAATTTCACGAAGCTTGTGAGAAACGCTGAAAAATATTGAATATTCTCTTATTTCGATCTCTCGGAAATATTCTTTCGGACTGCAACACTCGAAAACAATAAGTCTCTGTGTGGTCACCTAATCGTGCTAAATATTCATACCTGCTGGAGAAGGTGCAACACAGATTCATAAGACGCGCTGTATTCAAAACTAGTTACACTTGTGTCCAAGTATCACCGTTTAGGTTCCCCTGCAACCACTCAATCTTACTTCGTCATGAGAGGTGTCGAATAGATTTATCTGTTTACGAAACTTGTCAACGATATTGTCGTCGAATCCATCGCATTAACAATTTTCATCGAGCATCTAGGTCAGTAAAAGACACTATTGTATACAGATCATTTTGAAAACGAGGTCTTGATCTTTCTCACCTAATCAATCATGCTCGAGACATTGCCAATACGTTCTCACGCACGCAGTGCTCATATCTAGATCACTACCGGATTGAATCGTAACACCTGTGACGGAGAATGTTCAGAAATAATTGTTATATTGAAAATGGTTGTATCATGATCGATAACGATTTTTTTAAGTGCCTTCAATCGACCATAGTTGCGTAAACGAAAGCAGAAATTGTTTACGTTGCAATCACATTTAATTACTTGATACGATTTGCATTTAATATCCAGGAAACCACGATTGATGTTATGCGCTATTTACGTTTACAGATGCAGAAATTCATTTTATCCATTTCAACGGAGTAATTAATACTGCGATAAACTTTCGTAAATACGTTTATCGTGTTCGCGTGATCATAGTGTCGACAGTGCAAAATACTTTGTATACGTACAATTTTATAACAACAAATCAACAATTTTATAAAAAAAATCGATTATTGTCTCTCCGTGTTACTATACTCGGCACGTCAACCATTTTGTTCATTATTCGATTGTTTATGCTAAAACAATGTGTTCGTATTGTTTCGAAAATGTCTTTACGTCACTTGCGAGAATACGCGATGAAAAATATAGATTTGCAAATGAACTTTTAAAATTGACGGTCACAAAGCTTCTCAAGGTCGCTAGAATGTCAAACAAACACATTCATCATGTAATCTTCTCTGTACGCTACAACTTTCGTCCGAAACATTTTTTTATACCGCGTGTCGTCGCGACGCGTCGAAGCCGATAACGCGACAGGTATTATTATACATACAAACGTCATTGTCTGTCGCGAATCAGCCAGGTAATATGGAAACATTAGGCGACCGGTCGCTCGGTGGAAAGTGGTGACATTGGCAGCCGATATTGTGACGCGCTGCGCCGCGCCTCGTCGGAACGAATTTGTTTACAGGCCTGCCTCGTGCGCAAGAAAATTCTATTTAGCAAATAAGATCGTATCGGACGCCGCGATACTGTTTCGCGTGACACCTGGAATAAAGTGTTGCCGGCTATTTGTCCGAGAGCTCGCCCGTTCTACATTTCTTTCGTATTGCGGCACTCGCACCCTCAGTCAATTGAAACAGTTACCGACCACTTAGGATTTATTCACACGTTTTGTCATCTATTTCCACAATTAATCTATCTGACTCCGTAATTTATTTTTATACCGATATTTAGCTTGTCTCACGTTTACGTTTGCTTTGGTATTTTTTATTTCTAATGTAATGTATTTCTATTGGTATTTTTTAATTTAGTTATCTTGTGAAATACTCAAAATTATTTATTGCCACTTTTTTTTTGTAATAATATTCT
The DNA here is from genome assembly GCA_028454225.1 of Lasioglossum leucozonium. Classification (NCBI taxonomy): domain Eukaryota; kingdom Metazoa; phylum Arthropoda; class Insecta; order Hymenoptera; family Halictidae; genus Lasioglossum; species Lasioglossum leucozonium. The sequence continues at coordinate 2,697,432 of CM052211.1, read as the reverse complement.
GGCGAACTCGTCGAATAGGGTCCTCTCATCAGGTTCCAATAACATTGAAATATCTTGTCAAAGTCACCCTGAATATTTAATCTGTAACTACAATTTTTAATCGAACGTCGTATCCTACATATAAAATATTTTTCAATATAACAAAAATACAATATTTTGATATTTCGTTAAATGCAGCGCGTACTCTCCAAATAAAACGAATATCACAACGAAAATACATTCTTCGGTAAAAGTAAATTACTATAAAATAACGATATTTTGTTAAACATCGCTGTCTCCGATACAAAATAGTCTGAAATGTAACGAACAAATACCATTAACATACTGAGCGTCACACGACGTGCCGCAGTTATGAATAACAGCGCGCGCAAAATTAATTAAGGTCTTTGCTTTAAATGCAAAATAATGGTCGTCAGAAATTTACATATGTACATACGTAGGTGATGGTTGTCGTAGTAGACGCGTTGAACGTTCAATAATTCCGTCGAGGGATGATAAAAAGGTATTAGAGCTTGTGTACGGAGTCCTTGGGTTTATCGCTGAAAATCGATTCTGTAAAGGCCGATTTCTTTTTTCATAGACAGATGAGAAAGGACAATTGTATACACGGAAATTACAGGTACCGTTCGTAATTGTTCGAACGACTTTAAACGGCCGGTAGATAAAATGTCGTAGGTGGAATACATAAAACGGTTCGACACGACATGATTATTGACTACACCACAATGAAGCGGCTTATTAGTTATACAATTGTTTACTAATTTTCATGCCAACGTCGTTTAACGTTGTACGTGAAAATAATTTTACTGCTATGGACGTTGGTCATGCTGGAATGACGTAATTATTTGTCCTTATATAAAAATAAGTTCATTTAACTATGAATTCTCACGAAACTTTTAACAATTTTTTTTCTTTTTAATCTCGAATTTTCCCTGAATTTAAAAAGGACGAAACACCACCTTCTGTTCCCCCAATAGAAAAACAATTTTTAGCAAAATGTGGCTAATGACGTTAGCAGAGTCAAACCCGAATCGTTAACGTTTGAAGATTTCATAAAAATAACTATTATATTGTTGTAATTGATCGAACCGTAGCGCCGAAAACTTTATACCATGTTTATTTAAAAAGAATAATTGTTAAATGTGTTCTGAAAAATATCCATGGATAAATATGTTTATTTAATCATTTCTTCCAGCAGAATTTGGAATATAAGGGGCAAAACAAAAAATTGTTTACGTTGTTTCCCAGAGAGATGTAACATTTGTTATCGATGGAAACAAACATGATCTGTGTGTTGGTATTTTCACGAATCTCCAAAAGAAATAGATAAAACGATCCGAAGCTTTTTTGACTAATGGTTTGCCGATCCCCTTTTCATTTTCATGATATCTGTTACTCTCTTTTTCATCGGATTGACTTTGTTAGTGACAGTTGGCTGAGTATTGTTCCACCGGGACAATGTTTCAAATTTTATGCCTTTATTTCGATTGGTCCATTTGTTCGGTTTTATGTATGTCACGTGTACCCGTGTGTAGCGTAAAACAAAATTGAACCATTTGTTTTTCTACTTTATTTTTGCGCACTCCGAAAACTAATTGAACAGGGAAATAAATTTCTGACTTCCCGTTCCGTGGGAGGACATTTAGACAAGCTTCCATTCGCGGAGAGTGCTGTCGACTGTTATCTAACTATACGTAAAAAGATTTTCAATATTGTCAGTGAAGACTTTCAACAAATATTTTCAGTAATGTTAATTATAATCTTTAATACCTTCGGTACGATTGAAATATTTCAATTTAAAAATAAAATAATAATTTCGCATACAAATTTGAAATTTTATCCATGAATATGCAAAACACGTGCGATAAAATCGAGTAAGAACCCTGCTAGCAAAATGGCCGGCAATTCCTCTTCGCTCCTAAATATTTGATTCGCCCACCTGAACAATCCGAGTACCATCCAAGTTCGACAGAAATATTTGCACAGAGCTGGATCGCCGGTAGAGACAATGGCCGTAATATTCCAACGGGAAGACAATCGCTGACGAGGCATAAAGTCCGAAAGGAGATAATAAAGCGAATCGTTTAATTACCAAGACGAAGAGGAGCGTAACGGGCTAACGAAGCTTATTGCGACTTCATTGAGCCTGGAAAGATTGCGCGCTGTAACGAGGTAAACGGTGCACAAAGATTTTATTTGCAATTCTCGCTTCTGTATGAGCATGGTCGACGACTAGGAGAGAACGTTTCTCCGAGAAAGAGCAAGAAACGGGACTAAATACGTCTCTGTAATCGATAGTACACCCTCGACGAAGTAATTCTCGTTCGCCCTGTTATGCGAACGAGGGTGTCGCGTCCCCCGAAGCGAGCTTTATTTATTTCTTTGGACGCGGAAATCGCGAAACGAGAAAGGAAGAAAAGCGTCGTTGAGCTTAACTGTGCTTACCGCCGAGCCCTCGTGCCGGCGATCTTCATTTAAATACAATGTCGAGGGTAATTTCGAATTACGACCGACTTTTTTCTTTTTTTTAACAAATCGAGCCGCCCAATGGCGTCTCTGGCTTCTACCCAGCAGCGCTGGATGCTTCATATAGTCCGCGCGCAGACTCTAAACTTTCTTTTTCCTCGGCGCCCCCGTTTGTCCGTAATATTATCAATCGACTACCATCTTTACGCGATATTGGAAATTTTTTTTTTGAGTGAATTAAAAAGGTGAGAGTCGGGAGATTTATTTCTGGTCCCAAGTGATAAGGTCTTGAGGTTATACGGCAGAGTTCTTACCAAACGATTTTACACATTGTACCGATTATTTCGATTAGCTGAGAATAAAATATTCTTCTAAAACATCTGTAATACCTCAGACGAAATATTTTAATGGACATCTTTTTGAATCACTTTTCAGAAGACATTTTGTCGAGCGCTGTGGGATACGAACTGCTAACACTACAATTATCAATCACAATGACCAATTTCATCTGACAATTACTAAAACTGTAAAAACACTTTCCCCGAAACATTCCTAACTATTCCTCACGCTAATATTACAATACTGTGGCCCGCACGGTATGTCTGCGCGACGATGGAATCGATTATCGATCGATATGATCGATAGTCCAGTGACAGTATTATTATATTGTTGTAACGTTTAAACCAAATATAGTATTAACACAGATACAAATGAGTCGAATTAAAACTTATAATTATCATAAACAAATCTAAATGTTTACTTGTAGTCTCGATCGTATGATGGTTAATACAAAATTGAAATGCTCTCGGCGCAAGGTTCGATCAATATTTAGTGTTTAAAGCAAATTTGCGAGTTTGCTATTTACATTTTCGACGTTTCGATCCTAATTTGGATCATTTTCGACGTGTCGATCCTAATTTGGATCATTTTCGACGTTTCGATCCTAATTTGGATCATTTTCGACGTTTCGATCCTAATTTGGATCATTTTCACGAAAGATGAAAAAACCGCGTATGCTTTATAACTTTTATAAAAGTCGAAAATGTACATAGCAATCTCGCAAATTTGCTTTAAACACTAAATATTGATCGAACCTTGCGCCGAGAGCATTTCAATTTTGTATTAACAAATCTAAACTAGACAATTTTCCTAGTCAGTACTTCCAATGCTGAAAACGTCAACAGTGGCAGTCTCGTTAACCAACGGATCTGATTGAAAGAAAGAGTGCTGGAAACTGGATTAAGAACTCGCCTTAAACGCAGCGTTTACTGTAGCAATTAGAGACAATAGTTCGAAAGCTCGGTCCGGGGAGCAGAGGTCGCGAATTCGTGCCGTGATTTCGAGCATCCCGGTGGAATTTCATTCGAAAAATTTCGCTGAAAACGACGCGACGGGAGAGCACGCCGAACCGGAACCGATCGGAAAACCTTGACGGAAAAACGCAATATAAATCTCGTCCGGTATCAGGACCCACTTGCAAACCAAAAAAAAAAGAAAAAAAAGAGGAGAGCTCACCGTCATTCTTCACAGCCGCGATACGAACAGAATTTACTGCCTCGAGACAAAGGTCGATCGTTTAAAATCGCACCGTGAAATCGGCAAACTTGTTGGTGAAACCACTGTGTTCCATGACGGGAAAGAAAGACAAAACACGAGCGCAACGTTTGTTGCCTGCAACCATTTTTAACGCGATCGTGTGAGATTCCGTGCCTTTGTTTTTTTTCGGTGCTGGTCAAATTGGTTAAAAATTGCTTATTTCTGGTCTATTGAGATTATTAAAAGAAGAAAGATATCTTTGTGCTAAGTAAAACATTAGCTAAAATACTTTTCACTGACTATTTCAACAGGGTGAAAATAATATATTAATAATCTTAACTTGACTGATATTAATATCAATATAAATTTGTTGCACAGCTGCAAATGGTAACTTAACCTTTTCAAATTTAGGATTGAATCTGCGCACGTGATGCTTATTTACATAATTTGTTTATTTCTAGAATTTATTAGCGCGTCCAGCATTCCAGTATAAAAATACACGCTTCACTTTCACACGTAAATATAGATTCTTACATACACAACAGAAAATCGATATTAATATATAGTGCATCGATTGTCAAGGTCTATTTTTCGATAGCTTTAATGACTGTTTGTATCCTAATTAAAAACAAGCGATTGCGTAATGATAATTAGATGACTAACATCAGTTTGTGACTCATAAATATAAAATGACGATTTATATCCCATTTTACATATTCAACGTGCACGCGCATCCGGAGTTGGACACGATCGAGAGCAAATGTATGATGTAAAATTTATGTTTCTCCAGTCTCTGTACGAATCATTTTAATAGTTGTTGCAGCGTTGATTTTAATCGACTGTGCAGCGAAGCTCGAGAAATCGATGAATATATTCCTGAACGTCAGTTTCGATGATTTCCTGGATGCAAGAAACACGATGTGCATTCTAAGACGCAGCCAAGATTGATGCACCGCGCAAGGTTAAGGCAATTTCGATTGTGTAACGCGTGGCGTGCGAGAAATCCGAAATGCAACGGCAAAATCGCATCGCGCGACGCGAAAGCTATTGTACGCACCGGAGTGACACGAAACTGAGCAGTCACGTTTCGTTTTGAGCGCTATAGTTCCGCGGGTACGTACATTCCGTCGCGCGATGACTGATGACGCGAACAAAATTACATTCCTAACAAACAGTCGGTAAAAAAATTCATTTCTATTGTGCATTTTTTTTCACCGTTTTTGTGTCACACTGTTTTCCAGGTTTGCACGTGCCGTGCACGCATGAAGTCCAGTCCAGATATTCATAATAGTGAAACGTGCTAGTCGAGTGTGATGTAACGGGCTTTTCGAATACGTTTATAACTATGAATATTGAAATTACATCGGGCCACTTACTTGCAATGATTATCCGCGTGTTGTTGCACATCCATTGGCTACGTGTGCAACAGGAACTACTTTCAATATTCACGAGCTACAACTCATTCCACAGATTTCTATCGCCTGAAAGAAATATTGTTCCTCCCTCCCTGAATTTTTTACCGTACGATGTAATCATGCTGTTTATTACTTACGTAAACTTTCACGTTTGTCACTCGACGAGCGACTGATTCATGCATACGGTTATTTTCATCGCTGCTGGTCGAAGCGATATTTTCACTAGAGTGAAACTAATTCTTGCGTTTTGATTAATTCCATATTCATTGAAAATAATTCCAGTAGGAATTACATAACTGTTTTAAAAATATAAATTATATTAATTTGGTTTACATAATTTTTCAGACGCAAAAATGATTCTTTGAAAAAGATTAAAATCTTTGAAAAGATTTAAATAATTGCATATTTGTTGTTAGTTCTATAAATGATCGAACCTGGCGCCGATATCATTTAATTATTATATACTTAAATTTCGATCGAGAAGAATTTACCCGTCATTGAACTTTTACTTTTTCACTTATTCTGTTATTTGGTTTATTCGAACGGAGAAAATTTTCGAACGGCACTTAACCCGGCCACGCTTCTTGGGTCCATTTGGACCCGAAGCATTCTTTGCGCGCTTGTAACTTCCAAACGGAATGGCCGACGAGTCTGAAATTTCTTGGCGGAGAATAATTTATTAAAATCTTTCTTCCACTTAAAAAAAAATATTTAAAATCATTTTTGAAATACTTGTAATAGAAATTGTTACACGTAGGGGTCCATTTTGGGTCCATACGTGTTTTTATTATGGTCACCACATTCGTGACCATAACAAGCGACGAACAAGAACTGAAGATATTGCACAACCATAAAAAACCAGAGGACGGTGTGCTTTTTGCAGTGAGACCAATAAAAAAGATCACAAATACGATGTATAATTGTACCAACTGTTCAAAATTCATTTGTAAAGAGCACAGAGCCTCGCTTTGCATTTATTGTACAAGAGACTCCGAATAAGTTAATTTAATTACGTATGTAATTTACGTTTATGAATGTAATTTTTAATTAGTATGTAATTTACGTTAATAACAACAGATAAATAAAAAATTTAAAACCATTTTATAGCTAAACATTAAATAAATATGGGTCCAAATGGACCCAAAACAACTTATTAAGTGCCTTTTTTTTAAAGCGTAGCCGGATTAAACAACTAACATTTACTTTATTCATCTAATTGGAGGAAAACTAACAACTCGCAAAAATTCGTGTGTTTCCACTCCCATCAATCGACGCGTTCAATACCCCCACCCCCGATTCAATTTGCAAGCGACACTTCACTCGACCGACGTGTCAATTAAAAGTTTATTAATCTCCGGATTAATTCCCGGTCAGAGTACATATATGTGTACGTGTTCGGTAGTAGGAAGGAGGGGTTGACGGGAATGGGAAGATTAGGTTGCGAGCGATAGGTGGGTAGAGTCGTCGGTGAGTTCTCTCGCCAAAAACGAACCAACGAACTCCACACGGTTACCGAGTAATTAGAGAACGCGAGGTTACCCGAAGTTATGCCAATTGCGCTTTCTCTCTCTCTCTCTCTCTCTCTCTCTTTCTCTCTCTCTCTCTCCCGTGCAGTTAACAAATAATTGCCGTCGAGGAATAACAAGTTCATCGTCGGCAGCTAAAACCGTTCCCGATCCCGGAAACACGCGTCGAGAATGCTCACGTTGGTCGTGTTCGACTGCTACGAGTCGGCTGCGATCTCCATTTCAAGTGTTAGTATCCATGAACAAACGATTGAAGACCAGTTTTCCACTGTACACACTACAGTTCTCCATCATCGGAGTTGCTTGAAAAATGATTAATCTTCGACTCACTGACATTCAAATTTGGTACGCGTGCACGTGTGCATGTTTGCAAACAAAATATTATAGATAAGACCGAAACGTCGTTGAATATATTGCAAACATGCTATTAAACAGTAACAATTGATCGAACCCGAGCGCCGAAAACATTAATACAGAATTCATTATTTTACGATCGATAAAAATTGAATATTTAAAATATTATAGAAGGCGACGTAAAAGTTGCTCCGCGTTAAATAACTCTATCCGCCCCAAAATTTTCCACAGTATCCAAAGCGCATCGCAACCGATTTTGTTAACGCTAAACGTACCGAGCTAAAACAAGTAACAGGTACACGTTGCCTTATAAAAATTACAAAATTTAATTTATCTAGACCTTGCGCGATTCTTATATTTACTAAACCATTTTCCGTGGATCTTTAAAATTTCAGTAATTGTAAAATCAAAAATCTAGAACCGTTTATTTGACCGGTGGGTTCAGCTTCTCCGATCGTTTTCGAATAAATTTTCGTACGAGATTGTTCCGACGCGGTTAAATATAGTCCGTACGGGCCATTATGCAATTGTCAGCTAGCGTGAGTCGCAGGAGTTCAAGATAAGGCGGCTGTCTGATTATCTCGAGCTGACGATCCGTCGATCCACCGATTTCAGAGCATCGTGGACACTCACGGTCGCCCAGGGTTTAATCGCGAGCCAAACAATGTTGAATTATCCTGTAAGAAACTGTGCGGCTCCCGCGCATCACCATCGGAAAGCTTCCGTCTACCCTTGGATCGCGTTTCGAAAGCTTTTGTGCTGTTCTTGGACTTCCTCCAGAGCGCGTTTAACACTCTCCGATCAATTGCCGTGTCCTCTCGAGACGGCGGAGAGAGCCACCCATCCCGGAAACTTTTAATTCCCTTCTTAAGCTGAATCTCGATCGTGCCTCGATAGATTTCAGTATCCGTTCGCCGGACGCGAAACTTTCCGCGGTCTCGAGGCGGACATTGAGGTTAGATCGCGCGCAAAGTCTCGATCAGTGAAATATCTTTGGATAAAAGTTTTTAAAGCGGTATCATTATTTATTATTTATTTATTGCTTTAAACCAGGAATTATGTAGCATATACGCCACTTAACTTAGACTAGATTGTAGCTTCTGCTTGTTTACATTAATTTTATGAAATTAAATTTTCATTGCACATCGCTTAATAAAATCAAAGATGATTAGCAGGCCTTTAATATCTGGGCCGCATAAGAAGAACCTTATACATGTCGGGAGCCAGTACTTGTGACGTAAAAGAGTTGCTATTCATAATTTGGACATTGCCAAATGACGTGATGTAGGTCCTGGAATTCAGCACCACACTCACAAGTACTTTCTATGTATAATAAATAGCGGTATAATTATTTTGCATCGTCCCGTTGCGAGCGATGCATTTGATGATCGTCGCGAGTGGCGTTTATGCGTGCGGGTCCGAGCGCATCCGTATGCACAACCTTCGACAACGCTCAAAATAACAATAACGCGATGACGACACTTCGCTCCCTCGTGTGTCGGGACCGTGTGTCGTCGCCGCGCCTGCCAAAACAAAAACAGCTGAGTGCTATCAATAAATATCGCGGGTGCGAACTTAATTCGGCTGCTTGCACCAGCTCGTAGGGTAGATGCAGGGCCGTCTTACCCAATGGGCCCCCATCACCAAGATTACGACCGGCGAGACAAACTCCAGATTCTATCGGAGTCTGCTCTCGGTCACCGTTTCCAACCGAAGTCCTTAATGGATCATAAATAAGGGCTGAATTTATCCAGTCATCCCCGTCTTCATCGCCGGAACAAGATCGAAAGCCCTTTTGATCTGGCTGATTCTAGCGAAGACGGTAAGCAGCAACTCTGTTCAGTCTCCTTAGTCGAAGCCCTCGGTAATGCTACCTCTGTGTACTAAGGACCAAATGCTTGATCATTATTTCATTGTATCCCGTAGATCCCAAGTCCTACAATGAAACAAGCCACTGCAACCTCATCTTCTCCGCAGCAAGAAGGCTAAATCCCTTTTGATCAGACTTATTGTAGTAAAGACACAAGCACCAACTCCATTTAGCTCACTCTCCTTATTCGAATCTCTCGGTAATTATACCCTTGGTGTACTAAGGGCCAAATCTTTGATCATAGTCGGTGCACCACCCGAGACCCTAAAACCCAGTATAAAACATTTCACTGCAACCTCATCTTCTTCGCAGCAACCAGGCTAAAGCCCTTTTGATCGGCCTCGTACCCATAAAGATATAAGCACCGACTCTATTTAACCGTCTCTTCGTATACGAAGACCTCGGTGGCTCTACCTTGGTGTACCAAGGGCTGCTTGATCATACTTTATTCAGTCATTGTACTTCCCAGGCCCTGGCTTCTAGAACGAAGCTAGCCGCTGCATCCACTGTCTCCTTCGCAACAGGAACATTAAAGCCCGTTTTGCGCGTAAAAGCCGCGCGTTATTTAGAAAACCTCGTGGATTATTCTTGGATTTGAAAGCCAGCCGGAGGGTTGAACTCCCGGATGCTTGCCGAACTATTGTTCCTCGGCGGAGGCGCGACAAACAACTAAAATCCTCGAGGAAGTCGAGAGAGTTCCGACCATAATAATAAGTTCATCGGAGATCAGCCATCGGGTTCGATAGAGTAGATGCACCGGATGCGGTCACTGCACTGGGCTCTTATCTATGGCTACCTTCGCGGTTATCGTGTTTTCCAATATGTTCAGTTAACTTCGGCGCACGGCGATCGAGAGAAGCGAATTCCGTGAACTGTATTCATATTCCTGTTGGATTGCGGATTTTATTCATCGCGGTGAACATGAACTGATAAAAATTTGAGATGGTAAAAAGTTCCGAGAATTTTGGAATATTTCATTTTCAACTTAGTAAATGCACTGTTTGACAGCACGACGGATAAACAATCTCCAGGCGGAATTGGAATATTTCAATTGTTTGGCGTGGTATATCGCAATTTTACATTTTTCTACGCTACGGTACGCCAATAAATGGTCATGCAGGCAAGTTCATTACTCAACGTCCAGATTAGATAAAACGTATAACTGCAGAGCTTATCACTACCATAAAGCGATTATTCCACGCACAGATAGGTGGGAATTACTTATGAATACTGTATATATATACACGTAGATGGTTATTGCTCCTCCCATTTTGTAACTAAATCTGTCGATTCCGCGGATAATTGTGAATTGCGCAATCGAGTACGCTCGAATTTGCATTGTAAAAAATTCAGCGAACTGTGAGCCTCGCTGGAGTAAAAACTCGAAACATCTAAAATAATTTTGCGAGTTAAATCAGAAACATGTTAAAAAATAAAAATTATATGAAAGTAGAAGAAAAACTTTCATCAATATTGAAAATAAATTGCGACATGAAATATCGTGCTTGAACAATTATTGAAACTATATTGTTCATTATATTTAGTAATTTACTACAATTGTTGCTAGTTTAGCTGTGATAAAAATCATTTGCGTACGTTTGATTGATCACTTGTTTGGAGAAATAAAATAAATCAGTTATTCAATACATAAAGAAAATATTGATAAGAAACATTCTTGAAACTGTACCAAGAACGAAATAGAATGATAAATTGTCGTATCACTTTTATTACTGGGTACAATGTAAACAACAACAGAAATTGTCGGAAGTGTCCTCCAACGTTTAGAAATGATTGAACACTTTATTAAATCAGTATATCCAAGTTGACAATTCTGTTTTATAATGTACATTATTCTTTACTTGCTCCCTTTCCCATTAAACAAAATATTTTTGCGGTTAGCTAATTCCAAAATAAGGCACTCATAAAACAGCGTCATATTTTAATTTTCTTCAAACTATTAGGTCGTTCGGAAAGTAATTTCGTTCAAGTAAACTCATATAACTCAATTTTTTGTTAATGAAAAACAGAAATTCTACGAGCATGGCAAAAGACCATAAAACCTTCATTTTCCCTTGAGGAAACGAAGTGACTTTCCGAACAAACCAATAGCTTGGAATTCCTAAATGAACGCTTGTTTCGCCAGAAGCAACAATGGCAATATGCAAGAGAAGTTCCGAGTGTTTAGAAAAGACAACAATTAAAATGTTTATTGCCCCGTGGCCTGGAGGGTTAAAGATCGACAAACCGTTTCTGCGATTTTCTGTAGTGGCGTATTTTTAGGCAATGTTATACGAACGTTAGTTCTAAAATAAGTCGGCCGATTATCTCCGTACTGGCTCGCATAGATAAAACGGCCGCGAAATGAATAATACGTGACGGCGGAAGCTGCCAACCGAGTCCGGTGGCTCGATATCAATTGCTACAAGATGTCGCGGCTGCTAATTGTGACGGTTTTGTGAAAGATGGCGGCTCGGGATTCTCGGCGTGGACGCTTTGGCAGCGGCTGGTGCCAGTTTATTGCTCCTCGAAGGATCGTTATGTTATTGCGTTCGAAGGTGGAAATTCGCTGGCATTCTCCGCTTTCATTTCCCGCATTTCCCAGACAGCTTTCTACCCTCTAATCGAGCAGGCGCGCCTAATATTGCCCACCCCTAATAGAAAAGTACTTTTATTCAAAGTATTTTCCATCGTTAGTGTGACCCGCGTGTCTCGATGAGTCGATCGAGCGAATTCCTCATGCGAATTTCACACTTCCAGACTTTTATGTTTCCTTTCGAGGAGGGAACTCTTTCCGCTCTAATCCTCGATCTTTCGTTCGAGAAAATTTCACGCTGGATACGTCAAGCCTGCTAACGGAGATCTCCCCGTTCACATTTCCCGCCATTGTTCGAGCCGTTTTCGCAAGGATTTTCCCCTCGGACTTCCACGTTTTCTCGCCCGAGTTCTCTATTTTCATTTCATATACCCGCTCGCGAAATTGGAATTAGACTGACGCTTAAATTAATATATTCACTGTTGACGTTATTACTCTACTTTGTGCTGGGCTCTCGATTGTATTCGTTTTTATTAGCTCGGGAGATGTGAATTATGGTCCGGTTTAGTATATCGATTTCACGTCGCGTTGCAGGAAATAACAATATCTTAATTATGCATTCGCCATCATTCGAAATGAACTTGTTGCTGTTCAACGGGTATATCGAGTGCGTTCATTCATTAGAGGATGGTAAATACATCATTAGTCGTGCATTTCTTGCATAAAGCATGTAGGTGTAAAACCCCTAAGATACATGAATATTACGCAACATTACTGAATCAGTAATGTTTTATGATGACATTGCTTTCCAAACTAAATAATATTGTTTATATTTTCAAATCATGAAATAATGTCACATACAAATTGTTCGCATAAATCTCTTCCAACAACAACTGAATGTTAATAAATGAATTTACCGAATTGGTACATTCACGTAAGTGGTTAAAAGAAATATTATATCGTTCAAATTTACCGCCTAATACCATACTGCGTTGTGTCACGATGCTCTTATTCAAATATTAAATCACATCAAAAACAAGTAAGCTAATTTTATAAATAATAGTTATAAACTTTTTGGTCAATATCAAATACGTATTGAAAATGATTCAAACTAGACTCGAAACGTCAATAATTATTTGATAATCTGCAAAATTGTTTTTGATTTAGTAATTGATCGAACCGTAGCGCCGAAAACATTGGAAATTTATTATTAATATTAATATTACTACGATCGATATAAGAAACATATTTATAAAACATGTACGATTTAATTTTTCAATTAAAATTATTTTATCTAGATATATTTTTTACAGAAGAGTGGACCTTGTTAATTTTTTCAACAAAAAGAAATATATTTTTCTCACAAATTGTAATTTAAGCTGCGCTGAAACAATCTCTTGACCGATCTCGTTCGCGATTTTTTAACGAGCACCAGGAGTGGCACTTTGTATCGGTAGCTAACATCCTAGTCCCCGCCGTCGAGGAATTTACAGAGCAATGTTATCAACGCTTTTTTTTATTTTACGATCAAACCGTTACGATCGTCTCTGTTCTTCCCGCGTTATGAGATTCAATTTCGTACTATTCCCGGAGTCGTCGCGACTGCGTTATTACCATCGCCGTCATCGCGCCACGGATTAGCGGTGGATTAAAGGTATCGGTGCCGCACGGTTAGACGACGTGAATGTTTAGGGTGCACCGCTTAACCGTGGACGGCGCGACGGTTTACTGCGAGAAGCCCTGACGTAGTGACGCCTCCGTCAACTATTTAAACCTTCACTCGCCGTCTAAACTTTAATCCGAGAGAACAAACAAATATATAATTACAAATACAGTATAGTGTATTTCCATTTTAACAATTTTAAGTATACCAAGTTTTTATTTAAGTGTATTATTATACACGTAAGTGTGACCCCCAGAATATGTAATTTTGACAAAGCAACAAATTTTTTTGACCTTTAACTCGGAAGATGAAGGTCAAATTTAAATTTCGTTTGCGAGGAGAATGCATGCTTTGCATAGAATGCACATTTGTCAGTTCAACATACTCTTTTTATTTTTTACTCTTAACCCTCATACGCACCTCCTAAATAATTGCATAAAAAAGACTGGAATAATAATTGACATGTTTTTGTTCTACGCGATACATCAACAAATTGTGTTTCATTTATAACGACACATTTTAAAGAAATACATCTTACAACACAGACATAAAAGGATTAATAATTTCAAAGTATGTGAAAATTGTAAATGGATGAATTTTCATTCATTGTTCTCTGCATATTTATCTATTTCAAGTAATAATAGACAATTATAAATAAAATGTTTTAAACGAATTTCTACCAGTTTATTCTACCAATTTACTGAGAGAGTAAACTAATTTGACGGTTCGTTAGAGCGTTTTTGTGCGCCGTTTTACGAACGATATCGATCGTCTTTCCATCGTGGACATTCACCATAAACAGTCATTTGGGGGTCCCTTTATATGCAAGCTGTTGTTGTCGCTGATCGCTGTGCAATAACAACGGAATTATTGTAAACAACGGGCGGGTTCCTCGCTGCACAATGGAACGGCTCGCCAAAAATCAACAACAAAAATAGATTTCACAGCCCTATTTACAATGCATATTGCGCCCGTCGCGTTGCTAGCGACAGAAAATTTCACCACTGGGACGATGATCCTCTCTCGCTACTCTCTTGTTCAGGCTACACGAATTTCTTTCTTTCGTTTCTCCGTCCCTCCAGCTATTTACATTTTCATTCCGCGGCTACAACTTCCAAACTAACACCCGCGACTTGTCCGAGTAGGACCGATTCAGTTTTGAATAATTCCGCAGGCTTCGGGTAATAGAGAGGCCGCTCGTAAATAACATCTGGCTTGGACAAGTTACTATTTAACAATCAATAAACTGCGCAACTCGCTACCATTCGCTTTGACCTTTTTTTACTTCGATTCTACAAAAATTATTAATTAAGAATGTAAAATTAAATGTAAGATTATTACAGAAATGTAAATTAAATCTTTTTGCAATGGGAAATTTTGAGGACCTTAAATTTTCAAAGGACTACGAATTATAACAGAAGTCTATTCGATTTTTAATGAAAAGTTTGTTAAACAAACCATTTGTCAATATATAAATGTTTGTATATACACAGTAGGCAGATATTTTTACCCAATTTCGTTATCGACTGCCAATTAGTGTCAATTTCGAGAAATACTGCCACATTCATTACAGTTAATAAACCTGATCTGTGGACGCGAATGGCACAATTTTTGACGAATTGCTTCCTCGACAAGCCAGAATCTCGCGCGAAAGAGATCGCCGTGTACTTTTCGAAAAGTCGGTAAATTAACTTTCACCGTGAGAATAAGAAAATTTGTATCTTCCCGACTTCCCCGGGCAGTTTTGTCGCGCAGAGACGTCGCTCTGCAAACTTTTTCACGCGTTCTCATTCGAATAGAAAGCTGCCGGCTGTGCGCGAATCGCGTTTCTCAGGCTTTCAGAGAATGTGTTCCAAAAATGCCTGGAAACGGATCCCCGCTCTCGGTGTCGCTGATTACGAGCGTCGAAGACGCGAGAGGATTTATTTTGAAATTCTGACAAGTCGCGATTTTCGCGCTCGCCGGCTGCCAAAATCGCATTAAAATCGGGCTAAAGCGTGCAGAGACGCTGCTGGTGTCATCAAAATGATGTATGGCCCGCGTCCAGAAGTCCGGCAGGATTTAGGCTCCGATTCAAAATCCGCTTTTCCCAGTTCGCGGATTCGTGTCTTGTTAATTGGTGAACGGGGTGTGCACTATTATTATTCCTCTCGCGAGGCGCGTGGGACTTTCCATATGCACTTTTGTGCATCGATTTTATTTTTAAAGACCGATACAACACGAAAAGAGAAAGAAAGTGGAATAACGTTTCCCCTGCGGGACATTTTATTTCCAAACAAAGTTGAGTTTAAGAATTTAATCCCGGTGACACAGTTTGTTAATTTTGTTATGATACTTTTACACAGTTGTCAATTAATCAGCACCGTCGTCGCCATTTCATTTTGCGGCATTAAAATTTCGAGGCATTTTTAGCAGTTAATATGTTTCGTTATATCGATCGTAAAATGTTAATAATAAATTTCCAGTGTTATTGGCGCCACGGTTCGATCAATTAAAAAACCAATAAACAATTTTGCAGATTATCAAATAATCATCGACGTTTCGATTCACTTTTAGCAGTAGTTAAAAAATGATCTAATTGAATTTGAATTAAGCATAATACCGGGCACTCAGTCACTATGGGACAAACGAGCAAACTTGGAACGACAATAAATAAAACAAACGTGCGAACATTGTTCTGTTCCGTAGAATTTTTCGACCTAGAGAAAGAATCGTGTCAGCCATACACGACGCGACAATCGACATGCTAAATAGTGCAGTGCTATGCGCCATCCGGTTTCGATACTATCCGCGATGCACACGCTCCACCACTATCAAACCCGTTCGAGCTCGTTTTGTTCGGTGATCAGACGTAGACAAGTGAATCACGAACCTGATACCCGCTAAAAATAACGACGGATTGTTAATTACTCGCGGAGAGGGGTGGTGGGAGAGGGGGGAGGGGCGTGGCGTCGTTTGTTTCTCGGAACAGCTGTTCGCCGGATGCTGTAATGCCAAGAGTCGAAGCGTGGCAATGACAAAAGGTATCCCGATTGACGAATGCGTGTCCGCGTAATAGATTCCGGTAATTAATCTGAACACCGTGTGCCGAGCACGGTGATTGCCGGACAGGCAATTAACAATACCATCGTGTCAGTGTAGCGCGTCCATAACCGAAGAGCGATGTCTGACCCTGGACCAGGCTATCCAGCATAATCGAGAATTTCGGCCCACGCTCGCGACTAATTTAACCCTTACCTTGACGAACCACATTTTCTACGGTATCCCATAAGCGGTCTATCTTCGCGATCTAAAATTCTAATTATTCTGACGGGCGCGTGGAGCATCGTTCGAAGAAAAGCTGCTTTCCATTTCCAATTGAAGGAATTAACTATAAGCAAATTTAATACGGAATTAGAAATGAATAATAGAAAATTCAACTCTGCGTTTTTACTATAAGATACGTTCAAGTTTTAACTTTGACCATTTTCAGAAAAACAATTCGAAGAGCGTATCGTAATTGATTGTAGTCACGAAATAAAAACACGAAACTCGATGTACGAAAAAGCCTCAAGCGAAAGAAACGAGTGCAATGTTTGCGAACAAGCAGGCAAACAATTGTTTCGATCGACAGCTGTAAATACACTTCTCATCAAGTTAGTGTGCGAAATGGTAAAAGAGTGAAGCACATTGTCGATGTGAATGACGTTCACTTATCAATAGCTTTCATTTTTCGAGATTTCCGATATTTTCGATATCATAATACGTTCGCCAGATTTTTTCAGCACTTCTCTCTCTCTCTCTCTCTCTCTCTCTCTCTCTCTCTCTCTCTCTCTCTCTAGCGAATCGCGGTTTTCAATATCGCGAGCCTTCCGACAACTTCCCAATATTTGAAACTCCAACCGCGTTCCATATTTTCCATTAATTTCCAAATTGATAGTATTCCGTTGTTGTATTATAATTTCTTCCACTTTTCACTGCACCATTCTTTTCAATTTTCCATCTAACAGGAATTTCCATTTCACTAAATGTTAAAGTCATATAAACCAATATAATACAGAATACCATAAACTGGAACAAAATAGAAAAAAAATTCCACAAAATAAAATAGAATAAATAATGTTTTTTAACCAAAGTCATATAAACCAATATAATACAGAATACCATCAAATGGAACAAAATAGAAAAGAAATGCCATAAAATGGAACAAAATAGAAAAAACATTCCATAAAATGGAACAAAATAGAAAAAAATTCCACAAAATAAAATAGAATAAATAATGTTTTTTTAACCAAAGTCGTATAAACCAATATAATACAGAATACCATAAACTGGAACAAAATAGAAAAAAATGCCATAAAATGGAACAAAATAGAAAAAAAATGCCATAAAATGGAACAAAATAGAAAAAAATGGAACAAAATAAAATAGAACAAATAATGTTTTTTACTAACAATGCAGGAAGAAGTTTTACTTCGCCCACCATTTTTCAAGCACAGTCCACGTTCCCCCGGATCCGCCGAATTTTGGAAATCGTCCCGGTTGCTCAGCATTCCGGGAATCTGCACGTACGAAAAAATGTGTCTCGATAATTATCAGAAATATCCCGTTTCCGGCGATCCGTCGTGCGGCTATGAATTAATGGGCTTCCGGCGCGCGCGATTGTCAGAGGAAATTCAGCTGTCTTCCCACCGCCGCGCCGGCACGGATCGTTGTCTCGTATGAAGATTCTGGAGGCTGGCGTGTATATAGCGGAGAGCTGGATATTTCCCTCAAGTGAATAATAGCCAATCGAATAGTCATAGGTCATAATAAAGCGAGCAGTTGGTCGTGCCGGTGTTAGCGCCTCTTTAGCACACGTTGCTACGGTCTTACCCTCGCACTCGGGGTATTCGAGTTGCAACGCGCGTGCCATGCTGGGTCGTTTCGACCCACTGTAAACATTTTCGAAACTTGAAACATTATATACGATAAATAAAATAATATTCGCCTAACTCATTTTTCTTTCGTGCAAGGATTTTTTGTTTGAAAATTCTTTTTACAACGCATTTGCATGTTTCACGTTGCATTTACAAAGCGAAGACATGGAAAGAGGTTGTTGCACTTGTTACATCATTTCAGCGTTTGTTAAACAATTGGGTTAGCCTATTAAGAGTAGGTTAATGCTCAGCCGAGACCCCGCTGTCGAGAGCATGTTCGCCTCCGTTTGTTTGCACAATAACAATAACGTACGATCGAGATGAATAATTGGTTAAACGGAAACAACGAATAATTTGGTTACTCGATCGCAATCTAGAAAAAATAAATCTCGCACCAGCCTTATGGGAAAACAACCCACGGTGACTGATGGTGTTTCAAGATGGAGGTGTTGTAGAACGTTGAACAGATTGTTACCGACTGCAGTAAATTCGTTTATTTCTGAAATTATTTGGTTATCTCAGTTTTCTGCTCTCGTGCTAGCTATAGTGATCACTACACTGCGGAATTTAATATAAAAATTCCACGTACTTGTATGTTAATTTTCGGTTCCGATCAACCTCGAAAGCATTTTAAATTTTTCAAGCTCTCTCGGCGTTAAGCGAAATACCTCTAGAACTTTTTCTCGGATTAGCTATGTTAACTTGGCTCGACGCGAGGCGAAAGTTGAGCGTGCCGCAAAGTTTTTAATCGTAGTTCGCGCGAAGATTATTAATTTCGGGGCGAACTTGTTTTGCACATATAGTGCGTAAAACGTTGACCCGCACCGTTACTTGTTGCTCGGCGAACAAAAATGATAATGCGTTCCGTTCCCTCTAGTTAAAAAAATGTGATGCTCCCATTCGCCGAGCGTGGATTTCATCGTAGCCATAATTACGGGCAATTCCGACGAGTAATATCCAATTAAATTGATTCGCACGAGTATGCGAAAAATTCATTGAAAATTCAACGCACGGGACTCGTTACCAAATCACATTCATTTTTACGCGCGTGTAGAACTGGGCTCGACTCGATTCGCTTGGCACATTGTCCCTGTCATTTTATTTCTCTATGGTATAACTGAAAATCGTATTTGCACACGAGAAAATATGCATTAAAATGTTCATCGGAAATACAATCGATAGTAGCTCCAAACGTTCGCGTTTTTTTTTTTATTGAATATCGATATCAATTAGTTAATCTCGCCGAAAATTGTATCAGTTGAAAATTGAAAATCCACGCGAGATGTGTAAGCTCATTTTTATTTTTGCGTGCTGTAATCACAGCCGCGGAGTTTATTTAATTTTTCCGTCATCGTTGCCTCACTATGGATTACAATTTACGCTCCATCGGATTAATCCGTGGAAAGTTTCGCACTTTTCGAAGCCAGCTGTGTCAACAGATGAGGGGAGGGAGCGCGAATCGAGGGGAGAAAGTTACCCCCTCTCTGCCAGTACCGAGCACAGGCACGACTAGAGATGGCGTTCAAAATCACTCATAGTGATTTATCACAGTGATCGCAAAATCACGATCACGACTGTGATCCTAACTTTTTTATCTCAAGTCGTAATAATTCTTCATCTTTCAGTTAAAAAATTACATTATTTATGTACTTAGTAGAAAGGTATAGACAATTTAAAGACCAATACGTAGACTTGTGTAAATACCAAATACGTTACAATGATATATACATCTATGTAACTTATTGTTAAACGATAATTTGAGTCTTAGAAATTCAAGAAATTGTTTTATTAAGTGATAGGCATGATTTAATTTCAGATTTAGATTAAGCTTAAGATTAATAAAATTGTTTTTATTTTTTGTTATGCAATATATCCCGAGAACACAGACTTCTATATATAATTAAATTTACATGTTTACTATAGATCTTATACAAATGGATACTAACTTGTATAGAGTGACCAAGAATAGTTATAGTTCGAAAAATCACCGTGATTTGGAAGTAGCAGTGTTTCCAATCTCTATGCACGACAGAGACGAACCACGCCACGTGACCGGGCCGCGGTGGAAGGGGAAGGTAGAGTGGGGACACAAGTCTTGATCTGGCGACACTGGAAGCTAGTATTCGGTGTCAAACGCATTGGAAAATAAAAGAATGTCGAAAAATATTTGTCAGACGAGATTAATAAACGAATTAAAGCGAACGATATTTATCCTGGAACTTCGCCTAGAATCGCGAGTTAATTAAACTGTTGCAACACTAAACGGATGTTGTTAGATTTGTCTCGAACGTCCGCAATGTTACAATTTCCTATTTCCGCGGGTATTAGATCCACGTTGGGAACGAAGTGGTAATTGCTGTAGAAATTAAGCAAGTCAGAGATCCACCGTGGCCTGTTCGAGATTTAGCAAATCCAGTTATTCGACAAAGGGACATAATCGTTTAGCATAAGGTCGAAAGTTCAGTCCATTTCAGCGTGCACTTGTAGAACAAATCACGGATTAGAACGGTTCAGGAATTTCGCTGGCCAGCATTTGTACTTCGCTTGAAGAACCGAAATTCGGAAAATTGGAACATGTTCAAAATTCTTCTCGTTAAATATTAGTGACAGTGATAATTATTTTGCTTTGGGCGACAGTGTGTGCTCGTTTGGAAAAATTCTGTATCTTAAATTTACTCCAAAAGTGCTTAATAACATTTTATATTAAACGAAAATTTCACTTTAATAAATAAATGTCTAACTTTTTCTGAAGTTTCTACAGCTTTTACCAAACAAACTCAAGTTGTGGAAATAATAATGATTAAACAAGTGACCGAAATGTGTAACTTTTTACTTACTATACTTTTTTTATACGGATTTTAAATATTTTTAGCGAGCAAGAGTTCGCGGAGCTCGACGAAATGAAAACTGTAACTCAATCGCGTATTATTTTATTCAACTTTTAACGTTAAATTGACTGCAAATGGGTGGTTATTAGCGACCATTCGACCGTGTTAATTGACACAGAAAAATGAGACTTCTCACCGACTGATTTTTTCAATGAAAATATTAATAAGAAGTCGACAGATGTATTATCGAAACTATTTTAACATTTGTTAGAATTTTCTCTCCTATTATGATATTATATGTTGCATAACAGTTGTTTCATTTACGTGGAACATTGTCGGTTACCCTGTACCAGCCTTCCATTCATTGAGTTGCTATAATATAATATCAAACTACACATCGACTGCAAAGCCAGCAACCATAAAATTCCACAGAATTGAAGTAATTTGCTCAATGAAACAAAAACTGAAAAATTAATTCGTACATCTCGCAAATTTTAATTAAATCCGCTGAAGCCAATACATCAGCGCAGAAATTAATTTTGAAGCTTGGCTAACGAGACAATGAACATATGAGATTATATTTACCAGATATTTCGCGATTTATCCCCAAACTTTACACGTTTATTTCTAAAGAATTTTCAGCATGGATGCATTCATCGCGGATTCGCTTTATGCAATTAAAAAAACAATTGCTGCGTATTCGGATTCAAATTTAATTTATATTTTTCTCAGACATGGCATATTAATTTGTGTTCTTGCTATGTAATTTCAGTTAATTAATTAAATATATACAGAACAATAGGTAGGTTGCATATTTAATGCAGTTATTGTATCCAAGAGTGGAATAAAATAAAATGCGAATAATAATGAAGAAATTCTTAATAGAAAATACTGTACAATAAATAATTACAAAATAATTTATTTCCCGTAAAACCGACAGTTCTTCAACTCGTATTAGCGACAAATGTTTCGTTACAAACGGTAGTAAACGTCCTCGAATAAGTCGAAAAGCACGAAGGAAGCCGAAAAAAAGATAGTAGAACTTCGTACAGTGCAAACATCATGCTGTGAACACAATCCAAACACGCGACGGAAATTGTTCGCACGAGAAAACGGTTTCCAAGCGAAAACACGTAAATGATTTCACGAAGGCTATCGCGTGAATGAAATTCGCGGGGCCAGTCATTCGCGCGCGCGTTTATGTTTTCGCATTAATTGATACCGGAGAGCACGCGAAAATATAAATATTCAAAAACAAGAACAAACAATTTCGACAGTGGACCACCTCCACCGTTAAAAAAATTGAATTTTTTCAATTTTCTTGTAGTTTCATGTTTGTAAAATGTTGTATTAAAGCGATTTTTTATATTTTCTAGTTTGAGAGTAAAAAGAATTGTTCGTTTCAGACGTCTCAATTTTTGTCCATTGGCAAAAAAGGCCATTTTAAAAACAGGGAATAACTCCGTCATTTTTTGATATTTTATTATGAAAGAAAATGGAGAATGACGTTAATAGTCGTGTAATAACGTCAGAGTAAAAAACAGAATTTTTGGCTCATTGATAATCCTTGAAAAAAAATTCCCGATCACATTTTTAGATATTCGAGGCGGCCCACTCGCTTAGTGAAAGGCCGTTCCAAAAACGGGGAATAGCTCTGCCATTTTTTGATATTTTGTTATGAAAGAAAATGGAGAATGATGTTAATAGTCGTGTGATAACGTCAGAGTAAAAAACAGAATTTTTTGCTCATTGATAATCCTTGAAAAAAAATTCCCGATCACATTTTTAGATATTCGAGGTGGTCCACTCTCTTAATGAAAGGCCGTTCCAAAAACGGGGAATAACTCCGCCATTTTTTGATATTTTGTTATGAAAGAAAATGGAGAATGACGTTAAGAGTCGTGTGATAACGTCAGAGTAAAAAACCGAATTTTTGGCTCATTGATAATCCTTGAAAAAAAATTCCCGATCACATTTTTAGATATTCGAGGTGGTCCACTCGCTTAATGAAAGGCCGTTCCAAAAACGGGGAATAGCTCTGCCATTTTTTGATATTTTGTTATGAAAGAAAATGGAGAATGACGTTCATAGTCGTGTGATAACGTCAGAGTAAAAAACCGAATTGTCGACTTACCCCCGATCACATTTTTAGATATTCCAGATGGTCCTTTAATGGGAGGCCGTTGTCGAAATGTCCGCCATAAAAGCTGGCTTAAGTTGAACGTATCTCCGGTGCAGCCGCGTTTCCGCGTTAATCGGCCCGATTATCGGCGAAACTTGTGCCGATTAAGGTCTACGAGGCTTTCACGGGAAACGTGGGACGGGCAGGTTTCGTTGTTTCCGGACCGATTCCGTCCCGGCCGTGAAAAATCCGATAATTGTGGCCCTTTTTCGCCCGTCGTCCGTGATCGAATGAAAGATTCCCGTGAAATGCTGCCGGAGCCGCGAGCGGGAAACTCGAAATAATTGGGATTTTTGAGAATTGACCCGATGGGAAAAACTTTTGGCAGCGACGCCGATTTTTCGGGATGGATTACGACTACGAACACTTTTTCTTTTTACGGACGGAACACGTTGGCGTAGATCCATACCGTTTCTTGAGATCTATTGAATTTCTTCTTACTGATTTGATAAACAGAAAACTGAAACCCAACATATCTGATGTAATTTTTTCTGCATCGCGAAAAGCAACCGTCCTCGGTTACCAGACGACACCGTCGCGTGGGCACAATAAAGGATCAATGCATTTCGTAGGTGCAAGTCGAGATTGAATGCATAAGGTTGGAGGACAGGCGGCGCGGTACACACGAGAAAGACTTATCAAAATGGAATTCCGCCCGGAACCGTAGGAAAAGTGGCTTCGTGTCTGATGGAACCCCAACAGGTGTTCAGGGACTGGAATAGTCGGCATATAATGCCTTTCAAATCAAGTCGGAAGCTCGGATTTTCCGCGCGTTCGCATGCAAATGCATCCTTCCGATGGACGGATCGCGTGTAAACATCGCGCGAGCGGATTATTCGCGTGTTACGGACCTGTCATCGCTGCTAATCGATTTTTCCTCGGCCCACACAAAGTCACATCCTCCGACTTGCTGACTTAGACGAGGCTGCCGCGGCGTATCCTCTTACTTCTTACATTACTGTACACATTCAAGCAACAAATTGTTTACCACGTTCATCGCCGTTTGTTGTCTATCTTCATTGTTAAAACTTTGTACATTGTGCAAATACACTGAACAGAGCAGTTAGTTATTAACGACCATTGCAGACTAGAATTGTCCACATTGTTTTCTTAAGTGCCGTATAACTCGAAGTTGTATTTACATAACTATCGTTGCACAACTACAAAGCTATTTACTGTATCAGTATACATATATGCATAGAATACATGCAGTCACAGTTATGCGGACTATTAACTGGCTCGCATTGTTATATATTTCGTTGAGTAACTTTATCTTTTCAAGGTACTGATTTAATCCAAGGATCGCCTTAAGTGTCTCTCTTTATATTCCGCCATTGCGTCCAGAATTTTCTCGTGGAGAACTAGGATAATTTTGTGAACAGAGCGTGTTTCGTTGACAGCAAAATAAAAATATTCTGCGTCAATTATAATAACAAACTGAAGTTAAAAAGTGTTTCTTTTCTTAATAATATTAACAAATCTAGAATAATATATTGTTGCGTAGGAGGCACTCCGCGTACACGGGCGCGTCACACGTCGCAGCATCGCGCTCTCCCGTTTATTGAATAGAATACACAACTAAACGATACAACAGATATTAATTAGCGAAGCTATAGCGGCGTTTTCTAACGATCTTCTCCGTATGACAGTTCGATCGCAACTCTCAACTGTCGGCTCGTCAACAGCTTTCGTGACAACCCCTCTGGCAGTCTTTTATTTCCTTAACCCTTAAGTGGGCGCGCAATAGCACTGAGTGCTCCGTTTGTAGTTTAATGTAGTATAAATGTAGTAGAAACTGATAATGAACAGTGATATACGTAGTTTTATCCCTTTGCGGACGGAGTCATCCGACGAGCATGCGTCGCTGTGGACGAGAAGTTGAGAAAATTTGAACGTTGAACGTTTGCGTTATAATAACTAAAACTTATTTTATTTGCGTTATAACTTTCATTCAAATTCAAAAAAATTTGTTTTCAAAAAATGTTTTGTCGGTTATCTGCCGACATTCGTCCGCAAAGGGTTAAAGGGTGGTGCACAAAGTGCTCCGCGCGTCCAGTTATGTAACAAAAATAGGCGCGCCCACTTAAGGGTTAAGGGTGATCCACCGCGAGCAATACTTCATTACGGCGACTTCACAGTGACCAGCCGCCGTAACAATATAATACTTAAATTATTTCACCTATTTTTGCATATCAATTCGGTCGTACCGATTGATTGAAATGCTGTACTTTGGGAAACTGAGAGCCACGTCGCTAATCAATGAGGGCGCCCATAATCCAACAAGGATTTTCCAGCTCATCATTACCGTCTCGTCTGAGATATGTGGCCTCGGGGAAGGAAAAGAGTTCAATACCGATTCGCCGGAGGAATGTTATTGCGAGCGCGAAAGCCGGAGGAATGAAGACGCCGCGCGTCGCGACGCGCCGAGAGAACACGTTCAATGTCGAGGTCCACGCGCGAACCATTTTCTTGCGTCGTCGTCGTGGTCGTCGATCTGAGAACGGTTTGCGCCACGTAATTGCCGGGGGCCAACCCTTTTACTTGCTCCACCCTCAGAAATTACTTGCTCATCGGACGGTCTTGATGGATTCTATCGGCGTTCTATTCCCTTGCGGTTACTTTAATCGAACTTGTTCAAAAATGGACACATGTGCCTCGAACGCGAGCTCCGCGTCCCTCGTAAATCTAGCACACATTGTGGCTGTCTTGTAATCGTATTAACCAATCGATTTATCCTTGCGTTAATCAAACCCGTTAAGTAAAAACATTTTTAATCCTTACGCGTACCTTGTATTTATTAAATTTTTTTGCATTTTTTTTTTGCACTTCGATTTGCTATTTGTCGACGATGGGAATGAAATTTTATGTCACGGTTTTTCGTCGTCTTATTTGGAAGATATTTTATTTAGAAAAATGAGGGTTGAAAAAGTTTATGTGAAATTGCCTTCAATATTAACATTTTACGGTCATACGAGATTTTCTAAAACTTATGTGTATTTCAAATGTTAACGTTTTGTCGATCGTAAATTGTTTAATAAACATGGTATAAAGTTTTCGGCGCTTTTGAAGATTTCATAAAAATAACTATTATATTGTTGTAATTGATCGAACCGTAGCGCAGAAAACTTTATACGATGTTTATTATGTGTATTTCACTTGGAAACGTTCGTAATAGAAAATGATTTAATTGTTTCCTTGACATTTTAAAGGATTTCCAGGTTCAATTTCGAAGTTCGAAGTTTGAAGTATCAAGTGCAAGAATTCAACACGTGTCGTAGACGGAACAGACTTTCCCTCGTCGGATAATTACTTGAAGATACTTCGAGGTCATTTCCACATTTCTATAAATAAAGCTTCCTATAATACAGTATAAAGTCCAAGGCAGCACTTTCTACAATCGTAGGAACAGTCTATATTCGTTTATAGTCTATCGACAAGCACGCGCACCTACAATTCGCGTCGCATCAGTAAAAGCGCCAGCTGCGGTAAATAAATAATAAATCATTCGTCTCCCTGTTGAAATGTTATACATGGACGGCGTGGAATAAAAATATCTTCATTGACATTAACATTGTTCAACATCGGAGGATCGAGGTATGCGATACAATCGCTGAAAATGGCATCGCATTGTCATAATTCATACGCGAAGTTATGTAAGTACATGCAGGACGTTTCTATTGTGAACAAACCATGTATACTAATGACTTAATCATCTTCGACCAGATCTGTAATAATAGCAATCGCGTGTCGAGGGATCATTAATTGTTAAACATGTTATTTTGGTTACTTTGGGAGATCGACAGTAGATCCACAATATTTACATTTTGTATGTGTAATGTCTATAATTGTTTTTAATTTTTGGAGATATTTTCTATTCGTATACGTATACTATACGATACTATAAAATATAGTATGCATATACTATACATCTACTATGAAGTATACTATATGTGTACCAGTATAACACTATAGATATAAAATTATAAAAATATGCTTTATTTAGTTATATACTGAAACAATAAAATGTTATGTTAAATTCTAGCAAGAAAATTCAATCAAACTTAAAAGAAAGAAATTAAAACCAAGCAAAAATTGACTGATTGTCGGTTAATTAGTTGTCGCAGTAATTAAATAATTGCACGAATATTGTAAGAAAAAAGCGACTGTTCCAGCAACTTTTTAAGAAGTTATCTCGACAATCCTGTTCCCGTCAGTACCGAAGCGATTAAACAGACGCGATCGATAACAGGGCCGCGCCGGCGTCTTTAATTTAAAATCAGTTTAAAATTCTCAATGTGTTCGACGCGGAAAATGGAAGGGAAAAAAAAGGCGATCTTAGATTAAAAGATCCGTGATTTATGATTGCATATCGTTATCTCTCTGCTGCCTACGGGGTAGTATAATAATGTAATAAAAAACGACGAACTTGTCCCGACAGACGCAATAACAATAAAATATCATGCCTCCGAGGGAGACAATCCCATAAGGATTGGCGATCATACCGGGGTCGTGTTTCGATAGGTTTCCATAACGAATCGTGTGATTGCTATCGACATTTTGCGAAGGCGTTTCGAAACACGTTTTATGCGTTTTGTTAAGTAAATCGCCCTCTCCAGACGAATTTCGAGACGCGTCCAAGCTGCCGTAATGTGCGAACTTCTGTATCCTTAAAGTCCCGCGGAAGAATTTCAACGATTTACAATTTAATTTGCAATTCTCAAGAAGAAGTAATTGAAGATTTTTATCGGAGTCACGTTTTCTGCAAATGCAGGACGAAGAAGGAATAATAATATTCTTGTAGAATTATTGGGGCGGGGGGGATGCAAAGTGAACATCGTCGTGTTACTTAACCCTTATTTTCTAAGTTTTTCTCTCAAGTTTTTTTTCTGGTTACAAAAATAATCTTATTTTGTTAGATAATGACTATTGTTATTTTTGAGTTACACAATGTTCATTATTAGACTGCAAACTTGTATATACTTGGGTTAAATTATAAAAACATGTATTATTGTATTAATAACATTCAACATTCTCTTACTTTTATTACAAGGAACTTGTTAAATGTTAAAAAGTTATGTTAACATTAAATGTTAACCCATCCTTCTATTTTAAATATTTAATGAAGTAACTTACAAAAATGGTAATTTACATGAAGGTGTGTAGTCTATCAATTCCCATGTAAATGATTGACACGTGTAAATGAAATATGTAATATAAATAATTACAATTTGTCTAAAAAATTAAATTGTTTTTGTTACAGAAAGTTTACGGAGTTCCTGGGTGCTTCTATTTTCTCTACAAGTCACATTGCTGTAAGTATAAAACAATTTATTGCTAACGGTTTTTAATAAATTAATCAAGAAGAAAAACCAATTTAAAGAACCAACTAATCTGCGAAAATAAAATAATGCTTAGAAATGAATAAAAAATCTAGGAAATATTTTTCAGTATTTCAATCCTAGTCGAAACTTCGAGTTTCAATAACTCCTTATACTGAAAAAAAACCAATAAAATATTTAGCATTGAAATAGAATTCTGGTCGATATTTCATGAATTAAAAAAATCTCTCGTTCTCCAGAACACGTGAAACAAGTTCAGCGATAGAAAAAATAATTTTAGTCGAAGTATCACGGCTGTAAAAAAGTAAAATAATTCTAATCGAAGTTTTACGAATTTTACAAATTCCTTGTACTCGTGAAAATTCGAGAAAATTTGTCACATTGACATAAAACAATTCCAGTTGAAGTGAAGTTTAAGGAAAATTTGTAACATTGACATAAAACATTTCTAAAATTTTACAAATTCCTTATACTCGTGAAAATCCGAGAAAATTTGTCACATTGACATAAAACAATTCTAGTTGAAATCAAATTTAAGGAAAATTTGTAACATTGACATAAAACGTTTCTGAAATTTCTCAAGTTTAAAGAAAATGTCGTTCCCAATAAAACCCAAGAAAATTTACAGTTTTTAAAACTTTCTCAGCCCGTCCGAAGTTTTGATTTTTCAAAGTTCATCGCGTTCGTAGTAAATCCCCGCGCTAATTCTCATCGTGGCAACAGCATTACTTCCACGTAATAGATTGGTACCTGTACTTACACGAAACAGACGTCCACCAAGTAATCCAATCTGGCTGTTACTCCATCAATGGTGCTCTCCAAGGTGCCATCGTACATTGTGGGATCATTGTGGGGCAGTGTTTTAGTGCATTCTGACACGCGAAATTAGAAACTGTGTCCCACCATCCGACGCTGGACCTAGTGTGACCAATCAGACAGTACCTTGGAGAATTCAATTAGTTAAAATAACAGAATAAACTAAACTGATTATTTTTTCTTTTTGTGATTCTACGTTGCTTTGGTAAAAAAAATATTAACACACAAGTTTAAAATATTAACACACAAGTTTAAAAATTCTTTCGATGGGAAATTTTCGCTAATGCATCTTTGTGATCAAGGGTCTAGTACTGATTAGTTGATTTGTTACTTGAAACTATTCATTTAAAATCCAAACACAAAATGCAAGTCTCCACAAAAATGTTCAACTATCGATAAGTGTCTTGGTTTTTAAATTATGAAATATAAAATAATCTGAGCTTGATTGCAATTTCAAAGGGTTTGAGTAGTGAGGGAACGGATTGATCGAAGGGCCATGTGGCTCGCGAAGAAGTTGGACAGGCCAGATTTACGCGAAAGAGCAGGTCGTATTAATTATATTGTT
Organism: Lasioglossum leucozonium; assembly: GCA_028454225.1. Classification (NCBI taxonomy): domain Eukaryota; kingdom Metazoa; phylum Arthropoda; class Insecta; order Hymenoptera; family Halictidae; genus Lasioglossum; species Lasioglossum leucozonium. Next base: position 2,667,441 of record CM052211.1, on the reverse strand, counting down.
TACTGGGAAAGTTTCTTATTGCGCATCATCGAAAAGAGTTCAGTGACGGATGACCTTCCGAATTCCTGCGATATTATTTCATAATTTTTCGCGCATCCCGGGAAAGTTTGCGAACAGCTCCCCCGAGGGAAAATTCGCGTGCGGGATTCGCGGCCAAAAACAATCTCAAGTACGTTGCAACTGTACGAACTGAAAAATCGACGGAACTAATAATTTTAAGCCACGCCGAACTATATCTTCCACACTTTCGATCAATATAACTCACTGTACATGTATGTGTATGTAGAATACACAAGCCTAGAAAACTCGGCAACTTGGAAACGTTGTTATAGCACGTGCAATGTTTGAGCATAGTTGAATCGATCTTCGGAACTTTTATTGCGCGATATCTTTGTTTAATCGTTATTTTTGCATCCCCGCCGTCAGAGATTCCAGTTAAATGGAAAACTTCCTTCACTAAGATTCTTGCTGGCGATGTAATCTCCCCTGAAATTGGTATGTAATATAGTTACAAACAATGGATATTGAAAACGGGAACTTCGGAATGCGGTTTGATCTTGTCGCTGCGTTAATCTCGAATGATTATAAACAAAACTCTCTCACGCTGTAAAAATCAGAAATTTAATATTTAATGTTCATATAAATTGTGCGGTAAAAACGTTTCACTTTCGAGATAGGTTTTAACCAAATAATTGAGTACATTTTATAACAATATAGCTGCCTCTTGAATTTATTAGACTATGGTCTCTTAAAAAAGTCACAGCAACATATTTAATTTTTAGCAGAGTTTTGCACATATTCTATACCTATAAAAATTTAATTAGAGCATGCATTAGAGAATATATGAAATTGCTGGCTTCAAAGCGCGTACGGAATATTTTAGTGGGAAGTAGTCCAATTCTGACGATTGCATGGAACAATGTACAAAAAGTAGAAATGTTCATTGGTAATACGTTTAAATTCATCCAAAATTAAACTCTGCTGGGCGATAACAAAAATTAATAATAATCTTTATGAGATGAACACATCCAATATACTATTTAATTTTCAGAATAAATAATTTCAAATTAGTGAAACGATACATTTTATGACGGGAAATTAACATAATAAATATATATATAGAATATATGTAGAATATAATATTATAGAGAACGTACATAATATAGAATATAAAATATGTATAGAAAATACATATTATAGAATATATTAAATAGAATATAATTTAGATTAATTTAATTTATTTCAATTTATTTAAATTTATTTTAAGATAATAATTTATTTTAAAGTAATCTGGCTTCCATTAAAATTTGTTTGACTTCAGTCCTCTCCTATGGAGATCGCTGCATCACATTCGTGACCCATATTAATTTGATTGGATAAAATATTGAATAGCTTTAAGAGGATCTTCAATATTTTTCGAGGAAAGCGGTGAATGTCCAATGGTTCTATGGCACAATATGCAGATAGGAGAATGGAAGGTCATCGGTAATTTCATTCCACGGTCCGAATTGATGCGGTTATCACGTCGAAAGAAAAATTCCCGCGGAACGACGGTTTTCCGGTGCTGACGGTCCTTCCGGCGGGGTCTTGCATAACCAGCGACGTCGCCGCTCGGATATCCCACCGTCTCAAGGTATCCGCGTTGGATCCAATTCCGGGCCATCGGCGAAGATATTGTGCTCCTGGCAGTCATTAAATCTACTCGCGGACACGTATCCGCGATATGGAAAGGAGAATCACAATTTTCGAATGTGTTTTCTCGGAATTCCACCGCGCTGCAGTTCGATCTGTTTGTTTTTTCGCGTTACGCCCTTCCATCGTCCTGCGCACTTGCTATGCAGCTCTTCCGTGAAATTCGCCATTGACTTTTATCCCGCGATTCTTAATATAGAAGGATTCTTTCATAGTGATCTCGTGATCTATTGCGTCTCGGAGTCTAACAGGATCGTCGATAGTGTAGTAAATCGATAGGCGATCTTTCGGAATTTTTTCGGAGCAGACTGTTCGATGTGTATATGATTTTATCATTAATATTTTAATGTTTCTGAATATTTCAAAAGCCACCGAAAACATTTCTGAAAGCACTGTCCGTGACGCCGAAAGCACGAGTATTAAATTTTACCTAAATTGCCTAAAATGTTCAGCGACACACATAAATTCTTCAACTCGCACGCACCGCCATTCGGTAAAATAATTAAAACTCTGGCTTTGTGCAGGATTTCGTTAAAATCTAGTAAAATGGAGGCTGTCGATCAAGATTTTCAAGCAGCCGCCGCGCCGTGGCTTTATGAAGAATTTCGTTAAACATGATACATATTAAAATTTACTAAAACGGAGATTATCAGAATCTACACGTAGTGAACCGTGATGTCTCATTAGGAGAGAGCGAATTTTTCTGCAAAATTAAAATTCTTCGTATCTATTGTAGTAATCGATATTAATTAGTAACCTCGTCAAAGGGGATTTTAATTGGACACAAATGACACGGAATTTGCGATTTTACTCAGTTTTTAATCAGTGAAAAATGTTAACAATCGACCATTGATAAAAAATAATTTTGGACAAAATCGTATTGAATAATTGTCATTCCTATTTAAGTGTTAACATCAACCAAATATATACAATAAATATATTTTCACCAGCATACGACTCCTAAATGATAAATAAATAAGTAAGGAAGGATTTTAATGAGAAAGCTAAAATGTTAGGAACCACTTAAAGCTGCAGTCGTTGCAAATAATAAATAACTAAACAAGTAAGGAAGGATTTTAATGAGAAAGCTAAAATGTTCGGAAGTACTTAAAGCTGCAGTCGGTACAAATGCAGTGGCACTTCCGTGAATTCATGTTCCCCGAAGGGCAATCGGCACATGGAGAGCCATTAGCCGAGGATTTCCAATTAAACCGGGGCCCGTCAGCGAAGAAAGTTCGCAACCAGGGAATTCGGGAAAAATTCCGGGAGCAGCCGAAAATCAGTCGCTGCACTGTGCTGCTGATGCACCGGAACGGGGTATACGGCCTTATGCACCGCGCGCATTAGATCGATCGCAGCCCTACAGAGGAAACTGCATTGCAGCTACCGAACACACGGACCGACCTGAAATTTCCAATTTCGACGTGTCTCGATTGCATGATTCTCAAAAGTCGCCTGGACGCGTTCCGCTGTCCCCCTCTGATTGCTGTTTCGTTGCACTTTGCGGGGCCACGTTTCCGTAAATCATAGGCAAACGAACCTATTCACACGCGGTACAATCTATTTAAAAAAAAAAAACCCAACCGATCAGCATAGAAGCACGAAACGTTTAATTACCATTATTAATTATCCGACGAGCATGCGTCGCTGTGGACGAGAAGTATTGGTGCGCGCAGTTGAGAAAATTTGAACGTTGAACGTTTGCGTTATAATAACTAAAACTTATTTTATTTGCGTTATAACTTTCATTCAAATTCAAAAAAATTTGTTTTCAACAAATTTTTTGTCGGTTATCTGCCGACATTCGTCCGCAAAGGGTTAATGAACACCGTTCTGTTTTCACAGAGTATTTCATCACCCGTCGCGCGTTTATGCGCGCACACGGCCCGCCATTATCGGGGCCATCGATCTTCGTGCACCGTAAAAATGTTCAAAATGATCGCGAAATACCAACAATAAGTTTATCGGAAAGTTGAACATTGTTTCTTCTTCTTGTGTTCATTCTTCTCTGTTCGTGATAACATTTTATTCGAGACTTTCGTTGTACGTTTGTGTGCACAAGTCGTCTAGATTCGAACACAATTGTGAGATAAAAATTCTGAAACCAGTCATTTCGAATAAAATGGTTCCAGTATTAATGCAGAATCACGTTCTTAACTATGGCAAACATTGATTAATTTATACAGGCTTTTAAAAATAATCTGTGGAACGAGACTACCACAAAATTCCCCGATTTCTTATTCATTTCGTAAAATAAAATATCTCGAATCAGACATTTCGATTGAACTACTAGTTACTGTATTAATAAAGACACTTCCAGCGTAATACTTCGTACTCAACAGGGACTTAATACCGGTATTACGAATACCGGTATAATATTGATACCGGTATGTGCCAACAGAACTATACCGGTAACCGTTTTGAAATACCGGTATTTTTTCGGTTTTTCCAATGCTTAGTATTGCTTAGTAGTAAAACCCTGGTGTCTGCAGGATGTCAAAATTATTTTATTTCATAAATTACTTTTACGAGCGTAACAAGACTATTTACTCCATTATAAAAACTGCCAGTCGTATCTCGTTAGGGCTTGTCAGGAACGTCGAAAGTTCCTTTTCCGTACGTGGCGACCATCCAGCCGGTAACCATAAAAATTAGGCGATTGGAATTTCCTACCCACGCCAAAATAAGGCGGTAATTAAGAGTTTTTAGAACTCCACCCTCGCGTCTTCGGAAGGGTAACGCCTCAACCATAAACAATTTATCTGTTTTCAAATAAATGTTGAATTTGTGTGGAATAGCCCTCTTGCCCCGTTCCCTTCTCAAATACCGATATGATACCGGTATCATGCCGTATAATATCGGTATTTACGTACCGGTATAAGTCGCTGAATGCAACTATACCGGTGTGACGTCATACCGGATATGAAAATACCGGTATTCCCATATTTCGGTTTCTAGAACGGTTAGGCAGAAATACCGAAATATACCGGTATCATACCGGTATTTTACGTACCGGTACAAGTCCCTGGTCAACTTACCAGAAAATCCTCGATCGATAATTCAAATGTGTTCGCCACGGAAATTCCGCGCGAACGGTTCTCGCGAAAAATCTTCGCGACAGATTTACGAGCTAAGTCCCGTATATAAATCTAGCGAACCGTAAGCCGGGACGAAAGGATTGAATAAATAATATATTAAACTTCCCGAAAGTCTTCAAGAAATGCATCGGTATCCTGTTTATCGAGCACTCGTTTAGATTGAGTCAACAGGCTGGGTCGTCGCTGAGCAGACAGTGATTAATTCGAAGTTTATTAACGAGCCGCACTGATCACCGAGACACGCAGACATCGGGGGGCCTCGGAAGATGAAAATTTCGCCGGAAAAGAAACAGCGGACGCTTCTCGTCTACCAGAAGTGGAAATTAAAACGATTCTCGGACTCATCCACGCAATTAACGTATCCTCGGGAACGCAGCTTGCTCGGATATTTGCTTCATTAGTGTCCCCCCGAGTGTCGTCGACTGCAATGGATTTGCATTTCATTAAGCTCGCAAGAAGTTTAATTGCTAATTTGCAATATTTTGCCTTGATGTCGGTCCTTCGCCCCGGTGTTTGCGTTTCAATGAAGCGGGGTGGTTAAATAAGAACGTGTTGCTTCTTTGCTTTTTCCGTTTATCGTCCGTTTAGTTGACGAGTGTCTTTCTTAGGCGAGTGGAACATTTATTTACCGAAAAGATCGCGTTGGAAAATAATTGTTCTGTGTACGTACTGATCGTCCTTCGGAAGATGGCAGTGGGAAACTCGCGGGGACCATGTGATATCTCTACACCGTATTAGTGTGGCTGGAAGGGTGGGCGCTCAAACAGATACCCATTCTCTGCTTGTACCAGAATTGAGGGGAAACAGATACCCCCTCTCTGCTAGTACCAGTCACGTGACGGAAGCGTGGGGAATAACATCGTGGAAGGGGAAGGTAGAGTGGGGACGCAAGACTTAAACTGGCGACTGTGCGCTGAGCTTCTAGGCGTAAAAGTGGGGACCTATACTGTCGACATCACTCGATCTTCTGCTGGACGATCAGTACAAATGTACGAGTCATTAAAATCCGTTTTATCGATCGCACTAATTTTAAATAAATAATTCGTATTGTCGGCGCTACAGGTTCGATCCAATGTTAACCTTTAAGCAATTTTGCACGAGTTTTGCAAATGTTCGAGTCATTGGACTGGTCTAAATTATCAGATGTTTTCAAAAAGTAGCAAATATACCCTACAAAGATCCTAACGATGTAACGAAACCGTAAATACTTGTTCGTACCTAAACTTTGCCAAGATTTAGCAGCACAGAAAAGCGATTAATTTACTCCAACCCGCAGTAAACACGTCCTCGAAAGATGTCGAAGTTATGATAAAAGCAAAAGTAGTTGTTTGCCGGGGAATGAAGAGGGTGGGGGGCTGTTTCAATTTAGCAATTCAGCAAACTGAAAGCGAACAGGTCGACTCCGCAACTGGAAAAAAAGTGAGTAATTGACAGTGAACTGCGACGGTCGACGGGACACGCTAGTTTGTCAAGGTATAGTTGATTGGTTGAAAGCCCACGGCGGAACGCCGGGGACGACGCGACGGGAACTTTCGCGATTGTTTATCGCAGACAGCCGTCTAATGACGCGCGGCTCGCAATAGGCGAGAAGTTAAGAAGTTTCTTGGAGTTCATAAGTTTTCCTATCAGCGCAGCAGCGGCACGTTCTTCGGCCGTGCGACAGTTGTTCCGTGGAAAAGTTGCGTGGAAGGACGTGCGTTCTGTGAGTCGATAGATCTCAATTTGATCGTTGCGGGTTTTGGGCGGTTGAGAGAAAGTCTTTGCACCCTTGCTTGGTGAGTTTCGTCAAACCATTGTCAGTTTTTTTCACCGTTTTTTGCCGTTGTAAATAATGTTTTGACTTAATTGACATTTTTTTAACGAAAACATTTAGACTCAAATTCTTTTTCGACCTATTCTGTACCATTTCTCTATTAATCCCTTCACTTGTTGATTTCGAAAGGAACGATCAGAATTTGATATTTATTTCAAAGCGCATTAAGAAAAATAATTTGTGATATTTACTCTACGTTAATTGTGAACGTACCCCATGCGGAACGTGTGCAGTTCGTAGACAGATTTTCGTCGGAATTGTTGCGATGTCTCGCATCCCGCGAAATAAAATCCTGAAAATAATATATCTCTCGCGACAGATCGATCGTGAGCATTTACGTACAAAGAGAATTTTGTTACGGGTCGCTGACCGAATGTCCGGCGTACTTAAATTTATTTCGCTGTTCCCTGTCCAATAGTTCGTGCAGAAATCTGTTTCCCTTTCCACCGTCGTTTCTACTTTGTTTATTCTTCTTTGAGAGCACCCGCGTTTGTCTTGGCAAAAAATAACTGACCCGGTTCATTGGCAAGTATCGGGGTGCTGGTGTGGTCGAATGAAGTCTTTATTTACGCACCAGTTGCCAAACTGAATTACTATAGTGTATTAATGCATTCTTTAGTATCCCTTATAAATCAGTATTATTTCGAATAAAGACTGAATCAGGCGTTTATTTAACGATCTTTATTTAAAATAAATTGAAATTGTTTGTGATGTTGTCAGTAGTTCAATTATTTTATATCACAACTCTTTTTAATTTACTTCATGGATAAATAGAAATAAATTCGTACAATATCACTATAATTGTTGTTATTAATGCTTAGGTCAACATTACACGTGCAGTAGAAAATTGAACAAAACCTCTAGCACAAATCTTTAAACAACACAACGTTACACTACTGAAATCAATTTCCGATATATCTTTGCACCTACAGGCGAGCGAGATTAACATAAGCGCGGATATAGGCGAGCGCGGAGGACGTCGACCTCTGCAGTGCATCTCAAGGTCGTAAAATCGATGAGGACCTTGCTCTACATAATCGGGGATATGCATAATCCTCGGTTTCGCGAAAAGAAAAACGGATTAACACGGACAAAGTTTACTTATCCGTGGAGGTAGCAACGTGTTACGTGGTTTCGATTACTTATTCATGAACGCGTGTCCCTAATCGAGTCGGGGGAGCCGCAGCCGATATTAACTCGAGCCAGAAATCAGCCCCGGCTGCCTTCGAGTCAGCTAATTAATATTCACTTTAGCGGGAATTAGCGCGTGGCTACGCCGCCGTAATTGATGACTTAACCGAGGCCAATGCTCGAAAGTTAAGTCGAAACTCGACCCGCTAAGCTCTCCTCCGGTTTCTTCGTTTAATTTTGGATTCAGCATTCACCTTGACTCGGTAACACGATGGCAGCCGCGCCGAGTCTTCTAGTTTCATCCTTTGTCTTAACCCTCGGAAGATAACCGAAGCTAAGAAGCTTATTCCACCGAGCATGGTCTCTCTCGCTCGATTCCTACCATTCTCCCGGAAAGTATCTCGGCTAAGAGGAAGAAAAAGGTCGCTATCAATCGCGAAGATAGAGGTATCGATAAACAGTTACCTGTAAACAACCTAATCCTGGAGGGATTAGGCGACCAAGATTAGAAAGCTTATCTACAAGTACGTGCGATTTTGTGTGCTGACTATTTGCGACTCTCGTAGTTGATTATACACTTTTCAGAGACGAATCGACTGTAAGAATTGTTTATTTATCCAGATGAAGTTTTTTTACTTTCATTGTATCTATTTATTGTTAGTTTTTGAACACAGAAATGAACCGACAGATTCCTTGAAACATGTCTGTGCTGATTTATAATCAAAATCCATTCCACACTGCAGGTGCAGGTCGAGACGCGATATCGCATTAATATTAATTTGATGAAAAGTAATACGTACGTACAGTATTAATTACCCATTGAATATTCATTGTAACAAGTATGAATAAATAATTAGGGTTTCGATGGAGCTTAATGCGTGCTCTATGAACGGACGGACGTGAGCGATCAACGCAATTACGTTTTAAAATTGAACAATCATTATCGCGAGCCTGTAAAAGCAGTTCACTTTCCAATTTCGGAATGATTACCTGGAGCAGCGGAAAAAGTAATTTGCATTTTAATTGATACTTGCTGTTCTGATATTCCCCCTAGTCAGATTGGATTATTTCACTCTTAGTTATCGTTATTTTGGCATGCGTTGATAATATTCAATGGAAATCTGTGAACCGGTGCCCTGTTGACCTGACGTTAAATCAAATCTTAGGTACAGCGAAGTTCTTGATCGAAGAAAAACCTGCCGGACCGTGCTGTTTCTTAGATCCTGTGGTTCTAGTATTTCTTACGCTTCGAGCCTTGAAGCGAGTATCAATTTGTTATTGTACTGTATTTTTTAACTAAATTCACATAGTTGAAATAGGAACAATTTCTCGAGAATTTAGCGTTGAAATAGTTTTTGAATCCCCCGGAATATTTCAGCCAGGTCTGGCTATTACATCGATATCGTGATCACAATCTAGACCAGTGTCTTCAGCAGGAGGTGTCCACCCCGCGGCTGGTGCAATTCCAATGGAACAGAGGCGAGCGAAATTCTGCAGTCGTCGTCGCCGCCGCGCGCGGTACGTCGACCATCCTCGGCAAACGATTTAATTACGACGGGGCCCTCGGACAGCGGTACGCTAAATCGTCCTCGAGCATGAACAGGATCCGAATTAGCGGCACCGTCTCCGCTGTCAAAATTCCAAAGCTTTTGTTGGCCCGGCGACAGCGCGGAGGCTGCCGCGAAATTCCATGCGGAACGACTCCGTAATGAGCGCGAACGCTGAACAATAATGGCTCTAATGAGCGGGCCGCGACGCCATTTTGGCTTTGTTCTAAAAACGCTACCGGCACCGTTAATGGCTAAATTATTTCACTTTGTCGTTTTTCGACGTTTATCCCCGCCGCTGCCCACCTTGTCGCCAACTGTTCGATGGATTCTCATTGTTTGAACAAATTCTATTTGCTTGCTCCGTAATTTTTCCCCTTGGACTCTGGTCGTGTCTTTTCAACGTTTTGGAAAATGTATTTTTGGAGTGCCGTTTTAATGAGAGAGAAAGAGAGAACTCTGTGGAATTTTGAGGATATATTTTCGCGAATTTACGCCACGTCCGCGAGGTTTCTGTGCATTACCGTGGAAATACATGGTTGTTATTAAAGTAATTTCTATTAATATTATTTTGTGTTTATATTAACATTCGCTGTTCCCAGAATTGTTTGAAGATCGACGTTTCATTGAAGCATCGATTTGCTTTCGAGACAAATAGGAAATAGGAACTGGGTCATTTCAGCACAGGCGATCATTAAAGATTAAAAACGTTTAAAATAATTGTTAAAGTATTTCTATCGGGTAGGTATTTTTACATCGAATCGTACGGAAGGAAGTTTTTTTTTCTAACCATTGTTTTTTGCGGCATTGTTTCCCGCGATTTTTTCCACGGAGAAGTGTGTAATGAAAACAATTGATTTCCCGGCGAGATGGTTCGCTAGCTTTTGTGATAATGGTTCGAGACCTTGGTGTTTCAGCGAATCAGCAATTTTAAAGTCCAATAGGTCACGAGCTTGACGGCTCTGTATTTTGCACTTCGGTACATTGGTGTTTCAGTAATTTGGTACTTGAACGCGACCGTGCCTTTAGGTTAGTAGGTTACTGCTTCACTATGTTTAAAATTTGATATTTTCCGTCGCGCGTTCGATAATTACTGTTCTTTCATTTTTCAATCTCGAACCGTCGATATTTAATAATTTGTTGACGATATTCCATACTTCATCGGACAAATTGAGTTTTTATTATTTTCGTTATTATTATTTTATATTTATTATTATTTGTATTATTTTTTAAATTTTTGAAACATGAAACAGTAAGAAGATAACAGGGATTCAACACTCGGACGGTAGCTCGAGCTTATCCTCACCGCTACCCAGATTAACACTTGTCTCCCACTCTACCTTGCCCCTTCTACGACGTCATTCCCCCACTCTTCTGCCACGGCCTGGTCACGTGACGTGATTCGCCACTGTCGCGCACGTTCCACAATGTCACGTGACTAATCCGGCACTGGCAGAGAGGGGATATCTGTATTCCCCTCAATCTCCCCACTACCGTGACGGGTCACGAGTGACTCTGGCATAGTACACGCAGAGTTAAGAGTACCTGCACATTTTATCCTCCATTTATTAAAATTATTAAAAGAAGAAACAAATTTTTATTTGGTTCTACTACTCTGCAATCGACGCAGGAAATTTTGATTTTGCATAAAAGCAATTTTACTAAATCCACAGACTACTAATGACGTTTAATTTGAATGTTTTCGAAATTCACGATTTTCCGTCTCTGAGCTTCGTTACTTTCGCTATTTACCGTCGAAATTGTTTTCTAACGATCATTTTTCAACTTAATTTGAGCTTCATCTGGGCTTCGATGCTTTTGACATTCAATATTTGATTATTTTTTAACGGTATCTACGTTTAACCGTAGATTTATTAAATTTCTTTCTTCGAACCATAAAACTTCTTCGTGTCCGGGCACGTCATCGTATGCAACATGTACATTCAACAAACTCTCATCATTTTGGTATTTCGCAACTTAAGCCTTCGGTATCGCGAAATGTTAACGCTTTCGAACTTCCATGCTTTATTATTTCAGCGTGCATATGGGAATAGTTGGCGAACGCTGCGAATACTTTGCGGGTAGCAAATAAATTCGCGGTGGCAAAAGGTGTAGACCGTAAGTGTCGAATTTTGAGTAGAGTTTGCCAGAGAATTTCGGCAACACTGTTTGGTATAAAATAATTTAACGGTAACGTGCTAAACTATACATCATTATAAGATAATACGCATTGTTGACTCGAGCAACATTATTACACAAACAGGTTGGTAATAAACACTCAAATTAATAATAATTAAGAAAACAACTGACTTCTTCTTCTTGATTTCTTTGAGAAAAAGAAAAATTCATTTTACGCTTCTAAAAATTAATTTTGCTAGACATTTTATAACACTACGCATATTTTCCACAAAACATTAAAATATAGTAAGCCCAAACTGTTTTGTTAGAATTACGTTTTGTGAAATTTTTTGCAAAAAACAATGAAATTCAATGCAGTTTCGAAGAAATGCATAAAATCTGCGGTATGGAAGAGAGTTGTTGAATCTGGGATAATGAGAAAGTATTTTTAGATGATTATTTTGATGGCCAAGAGTCATTGATCGTCCTTGAAAACGATAGTTCAGGAATCTTGCGTTTATAAACTACATATATATATTTTTAAAGTTTCGATGCCAGCCGGTATTGGCGAACCGTCGCGTCGGTCGTGTACAATATCAAACTCCCCGCAATATCGAAGTTGTAACGCAACTCCGATATTAGCTTGTGCCCGTCACCATTTAATAATTACATAATAAGGCAGCCTCCCGATATTAGAAAATATGAGGGGCCTGTTAACAACGGCGGGCTGCAGTTTCATCCTCAATTTACTTACACTTGAGCATCGGTGCCTGGGCGAATGATTGATCGAGAGCGAACTGCAAACATCATGCAAATTTTGCCCGGGATGTAGACCCGGTGTGCTCTGAAATAGAACTGTTACCACAAACAACAAATTCTGCATTATGCTTCATTCGTTTCGTTACAGAGGGGAAGATAAACATAAAAATTAATGATGTTCATGCAATATTGAAAACAATTTACACTAGTCATCTAATTATGTAAGAAAGAACAGTCAGTTAATAATAATACCATAAAGACTGAATAAATAAGGACTACGTTAAATTATTGAAAGCCAGATTAAGACTAGTCTCCCCACTCGACCTTCCCCCACGCGTCCGCCACGGTCCGGTCACGTGACCGGACTCCTCCGCGTCACAATGTCACGTGATTGGTCCGGAACTGGCAGAGAGGGGGTAACTCTTTCCCCTCAATTCGAGTCACTTCCCCTTATCTGGCGACATTGAGCAAAATACGTGATGTGCAATTATGATAAAAATGTGAACGTGTAATGTAAAACAGTGATAACATTGGAAGAATGTAATAATACTGTTATATTATGCACAGATGAAGAGATAAAATAAATTTTTATTTCACAATGTCACGTGACTGGTCCAGTACTGGCAGAGAGGGGGTAACTCTTTCCCCTCAATTCGAGTCACTTCCCCTTATCTGGCGACATTGAGCAAAATACGTGATGTGCAATTATGATAAAAATGTGAACGTGTAATGTAAAACAGTGATAACATTGGAAGAATGTAATAATACTGTTATATTATGCACAGATGAAGAGATAAAATAAATTTTTATTTCACTCCAGTTTGCTGCAGTGCAGGTAGAAAATTTTTACTTTGCATTAAAAATCTGCTGTCTAACAATCATGCTTGAAAGTATCAATGTATTGGTCAAAATTTTGATTCCTCTATTCTCGCAATAGCAAAAATGTCTATAAAAGCACAAAATTATCCAGGAACTCTCGCGGTCCATTTATAATACATTTCCGTCCGCCATTTTCACAACCCTCCATCCAAACTCCAGGAAGGTACACAGAAATTCCGAAGACCAAACGCGCTTCGGGGAAACTCGCGGCGACAGAGTTCGCAGAATAAAATGTTACCGTTTCGCGGATGTTCCCTCGAACTTCCCCCCCCCCCCCCCGTTCCGCAACAGTAAATATGGCCAACTTCCGGTACGGCGCGGCATTTCCGAAGAATAATATCGCGAGGCCACCGCGACCGGTGTGCAAAAGTTCGCTCGCGAAAATTCTCTGGCTCGAGCAGAGGTTGGACACCGAGCTGGTCGAGTGGCTTCCCAGCAAAAACACGAAATATTGGCCCCCCTCTGTCCCGAGTAATCGCATAGTTCGCGAACTTCGATCCGGCAGCTTGATACGAGCAAATATTTTCTGCGACGATAAATTTCCGATTTATCCGGGGTCCCGTTCGGCCGAGATAGAAAACCTCTCACGGCGCGTTATTGCTTTAGGCTGCTGTGTGTGATACCGAACGCGTTTCCCGGCGAGTATGTTCAGTGAACTGATCAGTGGACTAATTTGACAGACGACTATTACACAACGCATACCGTGTTGTGACGAGCTGTACTGGTGGTCGAGATCGTAGGACGCGGGGCGTTATGCGGAATAAAAATTGTCATACATTCGCAAAGTACAGAAACTATGTGCAGACATTTGTTTAGTTTTTAATTATTTCAGCGAATCGACAATAATGTGTTTTTGGTTTCCTTAAATATTTCTGTCTATTCATTTTTGTTATGAATAGGTTGCATTTTTAATTCGATTAACCCTTAGCACACTTGTATACTAAATTATAATAAATTTTAATTTTAAAAATATTAAAAACCCAGTATTAATATCTTGAAAGCATTTTAAATATTTTAAAATATTTTATAATATTCTTAGCACATATGTTAACAGAAACTAAGTTAATAAATTTGCAATAATCGCAAATTAAAAATTTTAGAAACCCGGTATTAATTTGAAAATCGATGCGTCGTTATTTGTAAAATATTTTATAATATTCTTAATAATGATCTACAGCAGATTCGATTAAAAAATAAAAATTAAGAAGATTCCTTAAAAATTTCCCCTGAAATATGATTTTCTTTTACTCATTTATTGTTGCAGAATGATGATTTTACAGGATCATTTTCTGACGAATTTATTTATTTAGCTCTGACACATTCGTCAGAATGGTTTGTACAAAAAGCATTCGCTGTGACAGTGTAGCCCTACCCAAACTGGTTTCGTAACGCGCACCCTGATGCAGAAACAGGGCTCACGTTATTGGAAACACGGATCGCGGACGCGATCCCTGATAGTTTAATTGTCCGACGGTTTTTGAGGAGATAGTGGCCCGCGGATGTGACCTGTATCATCCCGTGTTATCCACCCAGGAGAATTTCGACGATCCGAACTGCAGAGTGCATTTATCTCAATCCTTTGGAATCCTATCTTGTGAATGCCGAACCTTGTGTATTTGACACGCGGATAACCGCGAGTTTTAAACTGCAGACATTTACACGATATCCAATTTTTATAGTTTAATTTGGGAATTTGGGAATTTTCATCTGAGAAACTAATGAGACTCGAAAAATCTTATCGTATTTAAAAGAATGTAATTGTGCACCTTATAATTTTTCTATTTGGAAACATTTTTTATTATGAAGGTCCGATTTCAATGACCTTGAAACATGTTATGAAGGTTAACGTTCTTTGTAATTATCCCGTAAACTAAAGCCGACCGACAAAAACTTTAAAGGTTGTTCAGAATGGTGACCTTGACAACATATGTCTGAGGGTTGGGCCCTTTTCTACAAGTCCGACTTAAGGTTTCCCGAAGAGAATCGAGAGGGCTGGAAATATCGAAAGGACCTCGGTGAGTCAGTTCAAACTACGGCATTTACGCTAAGAACGTAAGCTGTTTTGAATGGTATCGATCGTCTGGAACGTCCGAGCAAGAAGAATGGAAAACGGTATATTTCAGGTATCGATCCGCCGAAAATAGCCCTGCTGACACACACACACGTCGCTTGATTTACTGTTAAATATGTGATGCAACGATCAGCACACCTTGAACTGTGACAATGAACCGCGGCATCTGGTCACTCTTGGCAGTGACACCGCGGCTTCGTCAAGTGACGCTTAATTGCCGCTCGCTGCACATCGTGTTGCATCGTTGCAGTTATTTATCCGTCCGCGGATCGCCTAGCCGGCATCTTGTTTTCGAGGCCAATCGAGAGAAGCGTTCGCCACGTGCATGGATTAAAACCGGTTGACATCTTGATGAAATCAATTAAGCCCCGGTGACGGCTGAATATTCAGCTTATAGTTGCCGACTAGTCAGGAATAACGATTATCCGCGCGGCGATTGTAATTACGTTGTTTCGATTAACGGTTAGTGCTAGACATTACACCGTCTTTTGAGACTTTCCGATCGCTTCTGTCCAATCGTCCTCCTAATGATTTTAATTATACCCGCCGGACGAGTTTTCTTATCCCCTTGCACTGTGACTCGAGCCGTATGCAAATAAGCTGCAAGTCTGAGCAGATAATAATTGAATAATTATGTAAAAGTCGTAAAAAACATGATATTGAAGGATGTAACGTTTGTATACTATCCCTGGCAGAAAATATTCTATCAAAATCGCAAACATGATTGTCGAACAAATTATTTGATTAACAGACTGCGGATGTTTATGCAATTGGCAATTTTTCAATCACATAGATTATTATTTTCAGCCTTTGCAGATCTGAAATAAATGAAAATCCTACTAAATTCTGTCGAACGTTATATTCTAGGATTTTTTGAAAATTTCCAGAAGCCATAGATGCGTAAAGATCAGCTGTCTATTGATTGAATATGATAGTACTGTAGACAAATACGGTACGAGTGCAAGTAGTGATACCGTGCAAAAATATTAACAAAATGACAAATTTTTTTAATTGATCGAACCGTAGCGCCAATAACACTGGAAATTTATTATTAACATCTTACGATCGATATAACGAAACATATTTAAAATGACAAATTGTTTTGCTTTTTACCAGCGGTGACCCGATTTAAAAGGCGCAAAAGTGTAAAGCTCGTCAGCGCATTAATGACTAACAAAGGACATGCTGGTCTCACGATGACACGAGTCTGCCTTTTCATTTAGGTGGGTGGGTTCGTGGGAATGGTCCGGCAGCCTCGTAGTCGGCAATTAAGTACTCCTGAGACCGAAATTAACGGTCGTCCGGCAGAAAATGGCGCGAGCCCGCTACGACCATCGCAGCTAGACTGGCACCGTGGAACGGCTCCGTGGTAAATGAGCTGGGAGTAAGCGCTTAATTGAACACCAATTAATACCTCGCGTGGTTAAGCGGGTCTTGCCCGATCTTCTTTCTTAAAATCAATTACCCCATCCACTAAAGAAAATACCGTCGCACCCCGTTCGTTCGAATTGGCAACAAAACGTGTCGGAACAAACGAGGATCCACTGTTTAGAATGAAAACAATTTAGCAACAACTTTGGATCCGCTTAGAGTCGCTAGATCAGGGGAATTTACTCGAATTGAGGGGAAAGAGTTACCCCCTCTCTGCCAGTGCCGGATTAGTCACGTGACATTGTGACACATGCACGACAGAGACGGAACGTGTCACGTGACCGGGCAGGGGCGGACGCGTGGGGGAACAGCGTCATAGGAAGAGAAGAGTGAAGTGACAAGTCTTAATCCGGCGACTCTAGATCCACCGTAACCGCTTAAAAATGTTATATATTTAAAACATAGTGTAGAAATAATTCTTGAGAATTGAGTAAATGGTAAAATGGTTCGGCTGGTCTTGTACTCTTTCGTTCACTATGTTAAAGGTGTTCACAACTTATATAATAATACGGTGACATATTAAAATTATTGAGCGAAGAAAATATTCATTTTGT
The DNA here is from genome assembly GCA_028454225.1 of Lasioglossum leucozonium. NCBI lineage: Eukaryota > Metazoa > Arthropoda > Insecta > Hymenoptera > Halictidae > Lasioglossum > Lasioglossum leucozonium. Next base: position 2,650,348 of record CM052211.1, on the reverse strand, counting down.
ATGTAAATGATTTTGGAATAAAATGAATATTTTTGTATGCGCGTGTTGATCGATATGAGAACGTGTTCGTCGGACATTAGTGGGTAGTTAAGGATTATTAAATTAAATTGGGATTGAGTGGGTGGAAATGTTAGTTTGAAGGACGAAGGATACCGTCAACCGAGGTTTCCGTGAAATTTACAAGCCGGTCTCCGAGTTGAACATGCAGAGGCAAGGGTTCGTGGAAGCGACGACGAGGGTTTTCTATTTCCTCAGACGATGCAATTGGGAATTTCGTAATTGAAGGCGAGCACGGCACTCGGTTTTAGAATGTCCGAGTGTTTCCGTAAATAATGCGGCTTGCGGCAGCGGCCAATTACGACACTGACCTTCGATCAAGAGGAACTGTTCGAACGCCATGCCAATTCCTGGCGAAATCGTGTAGCGTCATCGTTTCTTCTTGCACCGATCGCTACGTACAGTGGATCCAGAAAGTATTTCAACGCTGAACTTAGAAGTCTGGAGGAATCGGCGATATTCAAACTGCGACCATTTCGTTGAAAACAATGGCGCGACAATAAACCCAGCCTCATTTTAAAGCTTGAAACTTCTACTTTCATCAGCCCTCGTTGATTTTTACATATGACAAGCTGCAAGCTTGTGACAAGTGGAAAACTGGCGACACGTTTCCTCTCAAAATTTCTATCGGTTAAAGTCTCCCCCAAAAATTTCAAAAATTTTTCTCGCAAATGAAACCACCACAAATTTAAAGACTGAAGCTTCCCCTTCGCATCGACACCTTAAAAATTGATGTACGATTTTTTTAAGTCGTTCATCAAGCTTTTAATTCCAATGACATTTGGTACAGCATGAGCAGTTCACACCACCGAACTTGGTCCTCGTTTTTGTCCCATAAAAAAGTGAAAAAAAATCGTATATCAATTTTTAAGGTGTCGTTGTAAAAGGGAGATTTCAATCTTTAAATCTGTGGAAGATTCGTTAACGAAAAAATTGTTTTAATGTTTTTACAGAGGTTTCAACTTATAGCACTTTCGAGAAAAATTGCTCTTCAGTTTCTCATCTGCTGCACCGTGTAAAAATATTGTTAGAAGAAAATGAGCAAAGGTGCTCGAAAATAGAATTTTCAATCGTTAAAATGCGTCCAAGTTTATTATCGTACGATTGTTTCTTACGAAATTATAATAGTTTGAATATCGTCAATTTCTCGAGAATCGGAAATTTTATGTTCAAATACTTTTTGGATCCACTGTAGTTCTCGGCGATCGATTAATCTGACGTGTGCAAGGTGTGCGAAAATCGCTCCTCCCACCGAAGATGACTCTGCACTTCTCTAGGTATCTACCTGGCATTTTTTCTCTGCTCATGCTTTTGTTCTTCCCATATTTTCTAATAAATTGCGATCTCATCTTTTGGTCACGTTCGTGGATTATTCTAATTCGTTTCGATTCGACGAAATTACTAATTCAAAGACACTACAACTGTTTACTGCAAAAACAATACGGCATTAATCACGTGACATGGTGACGCAGGCACGAAGTTGGACGTGTCTGGTGTAAATAATATTTAAAAAAGTATTACAAAATATACACAATATTTGCGTAGATGCTTTCCACGTCGTTTTAGAATCAAGAAATAATTAATCCGATGCTCCTCGGTACACGTAAATTCGTCTCACGAAGGAAACTCGAACATCGAACGCTGAGATGGAAACACGGCAGGTAAACTATCAGTTTAGAGACAAACGTCCGCCGATCGAAAGGTGCGGATGCAATCTCGGCGACCGTGATGGATTATTTATTACACCCTGTACGATTCCAGGGGGGAGCGAGAAAAGCCACGGCGGTTAAGGAAACCAGGGGCATTCATCGGGGCCCATAAATCCCGTTTAAGGAACGCCGCGCGTCGACTTTCCCCCGTGATCTTCTCGTACAACATCTTAGAAGTTGTCGAGCTCCGGAATCCGATGTCCTTGACTGTTATCAAGAAGACAAGGACAAGGAAAGCCTCTCAGGAGTCTCACGGGCCTCTACAAGACTCGGCGATGTAGCGCGATAACGAAAAAAAGAGGGTGCCATTTTGCTGCGGATTTCGGTCCGCCAGACTTAACAGAATTTACAGCGTGTTCGGGAAAGATGGCTCCCTCTCTTCGTTGGAAGTATGGGATCGCTCGAACGGAGATTATTTCGTTTCCCTTTGTTTGACCAACTCAGTTTTCACGTCGGTCTTCATTATGTATTAGGGGGATCGAAAAGTTATCAAAAATTCTTTTTTAAATTTATTTATTAAAAAAATATTATGGTGGTTCGGAACCCACCGTAATAAAAAGTAGGTCCCGCTGAAATTAGGCGGTGGTGAGAGTGGAAGAGGGGGAGAAGTGGTAAAATAAAAAAACAATCTTAAATACTAATCAACAAAATAATTTCCATCATTTTCTAACACTTTTTGCCAGCGAGTGGATATTATTAGGCGATGGTGAGAGTGGAAGAGGGGGAAAAGTGGTAAAATAAAAAAAAAATCTTAAATACTAATCAACAAAATAATTTCCATCATTTTCTAACACTTTTTGCCCTTTTAAAAAAGTCCTTCGAAATTTTGATTACATTTCGGTCCCCCTAATAAATCCACCCCTTTCTCATCCATGTTTTTCCATTACCGGTTCAGCATGATCGTAGTACGTGCAACGAAACAGAGGAAATGGATAACATCGATCAATAATTTCGCAAAATTTCGTATAAAAAACATCCCTTTTATCAATCTATATTTTCGCGTAAAGCCCCACCCTCATCGCTGTTACACAGGCACGGGAGCGCGCGTATGCAGAATTTTGAAATACGAAGCAAAAGATAAAATAAATAGAACTAAACCTCCATTATATCAGAAACAAAACCTGGCACAAAAAGGTTTCCTGTATCTCCAATTTATATATTTTCATGTACATCCACCCTTTTCCCTTCTCGACCTCTCTCATTGTCAATACATAACGAATGTAATCGTACTGGCTCGAACAAAAGGGAAAATGAATTATGGAACTAACCATAGTATCCGTCAGACAGAAAGAAGTATTCTCAGAGTTATTAATTCTTTTTTTATTTCTCAAGTTGCACCAACATAGCACGGGTCATTTTGTAGATTTGATTGATTACTTCTGTAAGTACCAAGAAATCGAGTAGGTATCAGTGTCACAAGGTAGAGTGCACAGAATGCAGAGATCGCGATTGAACATCGAAAAGCCGGTGGCCAGAAAGAAAATCGTTCTCCGCGAATAAATGTTATCTTTTATTTTCGATTGATCATTTCCCCGAGGAGCGGCTCTTCGTTTTCGAAAATCCTCGATCGCGGAGCGGCCTGTGCAAACACGAAACGTCGGGCCAAAGGGCGAGATTAAGAAAAGCAATCTTTACGCTCGAAGGAAGGTTGCGAATTCAATATTTGCTGGAAAATGTTCCCCCGCGGGATCAATCGATTCTCCGATAAGACGGCGGCGCGCCGGCCACCGCAACCGCGACGTCGATGAACACCGTCGGAATAACGATAAGAAACAGGGGAACGCATTACTCTTTAGCCGTTCGGCACAATGCGGGATTTTTATGTTATGCTTTCGCTCGTATTTCACTGTCGGCGACGATCCGGTTTCCGGCGACGGTGAACGGCGATGAAAAATCGCGCGGCGGGAAAGGCCACGCGCAAAAATATTTGTACCGTTTTCCTGCCAAGAGCGCCCAATATCTGAATTTCAAATGACCCTCGAATCTACTTGGCAATCGGCCGAGATATGCACGCGCCGCGTGTTCAACTGTGTTCAACGTACGCAGAGGCCGTTCAGTCGCGGAACGTATGAACTAACCCGTATATCGATCACTCCAGCGGCGCGCCGAGCCGCTCTGGAAATTTGGGCCTCCTCGTGTGCAGCGCGAGCTTCCACCTGTGCAACTTTGTTGGGAACTGTGTCAACGGTCCGCGATAAATCGATCGACGCGCGCCGCCACCCGCCGCGCCGGCAAAAATATTAATGAGAAATTCGAGACGCGGCGCACCGTGGGCCAGAATCGTAAAAACCTGGCCGAAGTTGAATTATCGAGGCATACTGGCTGTACCGATTATAAACTTTTTCCTCGGAATCTCATTTTTCTTCTATTCATGGTTAAGGCGAGCTAATTTTGTAACTTTTGGTAGCAAAAAGTGATCTTTATTTTTTTATTACATTCAAACCCTTTTACTAATTTTTTTATTGCAATTTATTGTAATTACTAACCAACATTTGTTCGACAAATTTTTTGATCTTCTTCGACTCGGGCAAATAAAATCAAGTGGGGTGCAAAAAATCAGAGGTGCACTTTGGTGCTTCTAAAATTCAAATCAAAACTGATAAACACTTAACATTAACATTATTAATATTTCAAAAAATTTCTTGTGACTTTTGAGGATCTCATTAGCATAACCTGTAGAAATCAAATTAATCGAATAAACATTCAGCAAACGGTGTATTGTATTCGATTTCACCGCTTTAGTTTAAAAAAAATTCTGCTGTTTATAAACTGCATTATATCGCTAATGTTTAACAACAATTTTTTTAAAATTCACACCTCGAAAGTTGGACTGTTCAGCATTGTCCCGAACACAGGAACGTGTAAATAACATTTGCCTGCGCGAGCATAATCACGTCTTTCCTGTCGCGTCGTAATCGCACGGTCATCCCCGGCACTTTTACCGTGGAAAATAAAGACTGACGGCGAAGGGGACACCCAAGGCAGGTTGGAATTCCGTTCCGAAAACGGTCGGGAATTTCCTGTCTCCATTCCTTGGGGCGTCGCGGAATGGATTTATGCGAGCGGGGGTGCCGAAATTAGCGGGCGGTACAAAAGCCCGGTCGGTCCCGGACGATCGGAAATGCGAGAAATTCTCATTAAACGGCAAGAGAACCGGCACGAGGCCGGCTCGTCATTGATCTTGCGAGTTCCGCAGATCCGCTGTCCTTGGTCCGGCCCTATCGTCGAGAATTCTACTTATATTCGCCGTTCGAGCGCGATTTACATGGCGGCCGCGCTTACGTGACGCGATTCCACGGCAAGGAATTTCCGAATGCGGAATTTTATTCCAGACGACGCGACGGGGGAAATAGGTATTTTCTACCGGTAGAAAGGACGCTGCCGGGAAAAGGGTCCCCCTTTTTACCGCCTTTTCGGATCCCTTCGAACAGACCGTCGGACGTGGCGGCTTAGAACGCAGCTTCTACAGACATTATTTCCGTCAATCGAGTTCTACGTTAGATACACCTGGATTTGTACTATATTTATTACTGAATTTTATAGCACAAGCTTTTGGGAATACAGTATATACAGTCGGGCACAAAAGTAAGTGGGCACTCTGAATAATCGCCTAACTTTTGTTAAAATTGCTATTAGAAATAAATTCTATAGTTTTCAAATTCACCGCGTATAGTCCGCACGCCCTCTTTATTTTCTTTCCGTTTTTTTTCTCGTACTCTCTAGAACTCTGTTTTGACTTTTTTTCTCTGTATCCAAAACCGACACGTGCAAGCTTAAATAAAATCTGTGCAATATAAACGACAAGTCTGTGTTTAATTAAATAAGACTGATTCTGATCCCGGCTGAATATCCTGAACCACTAACTCTAACAATTGGTCCCAATGATTTGAATTCTTTTAGGATGTTAGATCGACTAGTTTTTCTAGAGAACGAGTAAACAAAAATTTGTTTAGATTTCAATTGGTAGGAATCATAAAAAATGATTCCGTAGTTAAGTAGTTAAACTGTTCTATTATCCGAACAATCTCCCAGCATTCGAAGTCATAGAACAAAATGATACGTACATATTAGGTTGGGGAAAAAGACATTCATTATTTTTTTGGTAGATGGCTGTAGTGATCGATATCTCGTAAAGTATCGATCAAACAATTTCAAAATTATGCTCGTTGTCAAGGTGACATTTCTCACTAAAAAAATTCTTTTGCTGGTTTTTGTTTGGTCCATTCAGTTGTGAGTTACAGGGTGTTAAAAATGGAAGTCGACAAAGAGAAAATTCGGTACATTGTACAGTTTTTCTTTGAAAAAACTCAAGACTTCTATGAGAGAGGCATTATGAAGCTACCTTTAAAATGGCAACAAATTATAGAACAAAACGGTGCATATTTGACCCAAATCGGACAATCCGAAAAATAATGGATTTCTTTTTCCCCAACCTGATACTTGGTCAATTAATTTTCGCATAAAACCGAATAGGTTAATTTTCGTGTAAAGAAACACGACCATTTGTCCCCCACTATTTAGTTAGCCCTCTAAAAGTTGTTGTAATAAATCGTTTGAAACGGACCATTAGAAACCGCGATCGATCAGGATCGAACTGTGCGCGGCCAGTTCACATAATTCTTATCGGAAATAGCCAGGTTAACTCGCCAATAATCCCGGGGATCCATTTATTTTGCTAGTCGATCGATTAATAAATAGTCCTGTCGATGCACTCCGACGTGGCAGTAGCAAGTAGATATTTAAGCGCGACCGATTCGCGAACATTTTCGAGCTGACGCGTTCCGTATCGGAATTCCATAATTTTCGCGACGGATACGTGATTGGCCAGTTTTGAAACGGAAAGACGAATGCACCCAGGGACCGGGTCTCCGCTATCGATTACCGCGAACTTTCCCCGATGGAAATGCAATTAATTTACAAGCGAGAAGCGTGCCTCGATTTCCAGCGAGTCTTCCGGCGCACGTGCGTAATTAAATAATTTTCATTCTTCTTTCGCACCGGCGCGGCACGTGCGCGCCAGTTTCTAAAGGGAACACTGACAAGACCTCCCGAATTGCCCCTTTTTCTTTTAAATATACATAATATCTCTCCAATCTACTTTCTCTTACATATTGTATGTAGTACTCTCGTCCAACTTAAAATCCGAACGAACTCTGCGACAATGGCGGTGCACCTCGTGACAGAACTTCACATTGCAGCGTTTTGTGTCAGGGTTGCACTCTCTCGTAATAAGCCTAAGCGTGCCTAAGAGCTCTGTGGCCGAAGGACATGTATTTTCGTATTGTCTGCATGTCCTATCTATTGTTTAAAATAAGAGGTCTTTAGTCAAAAATTCAACGTGATTTCGAGAAAGAATATTCGAAAGTTTCACATCACGAAGTGCCCTTTGACCCGAAAGTTTTCACCCAGCGAGTTAAATAAGTATTAGGCCGCCGATGCTCACGATCCAATTTTACCCGGCAAAATGTCTACGCCGCCATCGCGATAAATTTGCCATGTCTAGCTCGCGACGCGGTCGTATTTATTCGTGTCTCGCTGCCTCTAGATTTGCAGCTTGCCACGTTACGTGCATCGTAAGTCACGGTTTCCGTCCATAAAAACCGATCACTGTTCGGATACTACAACGGTCCACGGCTGACATTCATTCCGCCTCTGTCATTTCAACGGTGCATGATTCATCTTTGCGAGCTGTGACTCTCGGTATCTTGAAAAATGTGTGGGCTTTGTGGTTTGGGATTTAGGAGTGTGTATTGGGGAAACGTAACTTTGTTGCCATCGACTAACAGAGTTGCGAAAGATATCATGGACAATGGTTCCGGTCGACGCGTCGACTCAACCGAAGAGGACCGCAAATAATTTTTCCACAATTCTGCTCCGTTGCAATGTTTTTCACTCGATTTTTTCTATTTTTTCATTCGTCGTTCCTTCCCTTTTCGTTGTATTATTCATTCGCGTTTCAGTTTTCTACTTTGTACCAGCGAAGGATTACGCACACGTAAGAAACGAGATGTTCAATAAATATTTTTTAAACAACTTTCTCATACGGACGCACCTGAATGTCTCCTTTATTTGTGATGACTAGACTGTGGATGTTTATTTAGCTGGAGGAAATGCAAAACAATGAAATATTAGAGAAATTTTCATTCAACTACTGCTTTCCACAAACAATGCAGCACATTTTGCATAACCGTTTCGGCATAACTGTTTCGAAGATCAAGGTCATTTGAAGGTCATGTTATTGTACATATCAATGTACTTTTCAGTCACGATGCAATAAAATTAAAAGTGCAGTTACGTTTCAGAAAACGGCGATGACCTTGATAACTCCGAGAAAAATTATCTTGGGGGAAAATATGTGCTTGCCAGATATATTGGTCCATTGACAACAATATGCATATTACATGTTAACGTTTTGTCGATCGTAAATTGTTTAATAAACATGGTATAAAGTTTTCGGCGCTACGGTTCGATCAATTACAACAATGTAATAGCTATTTTTATGAAATCTTCAAACGTTAACGATACGGGTTTTTGTTAAAAATTGTTTTTCTATTGGAGGAACAGAAGGTGATGTCCTAGGTTTCGTCCTAGACCCGCTAGAGGACTCATCAGTAAGGCTATCCAGCGGGCCCTGCCTTAGACACACAAGTGTCGAAAGACTTTTTGAAGAAAGTTATTAATATACTGATTGATGACATTTAAAAAAAAAACAGTTGTTAGCAAAAACGTGGCTAATGACTTTAGCAGATTCAAACCCGAATCGTTAACGTTTGAAGATTTCATAAAAATAGTTATTATATTCTTGTAATTGATCAAACCGTAGCGCCGAAAACTTTATACCATGTTTAATATGTATATTACGTAAGAAATAGTTTTCGCATCACAATAACCTGAAGAGATATTTAAGGCGTTGCTTAAATGGACCACTACGTTTGTAGTAATTAGTATACGTACAAAATTGTAGGCGAACTTTGAGATTTCGACTGAGACACAACTATTCGCTGCGAAACTAGTGCTGCGGCATGGCTCCCTCTAGCAGCGGCCCCTAAATTGCGCACTGCTGTACGGGGCTTGGTCCGAGAGGATTGCCTGGCGGCAATATCTACGAAGAAATCATTTGATGAAGTATCGCTGACGGTCCGTGACGGACAAGAAATGGGCTGACCGTAATACGCGACACCTGGGGCGGCATTGGAGAACGTGGCCTTGGCGAGGCGTCGCTCGAGAACCAAGAGCTCGAGGATATTATCTTTGTTCGATGCGCTGGTGTGTGACGGTCGAGGACGAAGATAACCCTCGTTCGCGGAGATTAAAAGACCGCGGAGCTAAGATTAGGCCTGAAAACGCCACCGACCGGGTCTAGGTTAAGTCTGACTCGCTTACCCGGCACGCGGTTTCGTAATCGACGAAGACGCCATTGTGCATTGCAACCGATTGAACGGTAATGGAGGAATTTTATCGCTTTAACTACACTGTGATCGCGTCGACGTCCATTAATGCCAGATTCGAAATGTTTATAGAAACCTACGTCCTCTTCGCCTTCAATTCGGTTTATTTCAGTTTTATCGGGAGAAAAAATTTTTCATAAAAAATTAGCGATTAGAAAAATTTCTATCTCTTGCTTTGTTTGCATTAGCCCGAGTCTCATCGATACGGAGATGAGATCCCCTAGATATGGGGATGAACTTTGTACAGTTACGGTAGAGATCTTGGCGACAGTTACGGAATGTAGTTTATAATGTCCCGATATATACATGTAGTACTATGACTAATAAATTGTTACATTAATAGTACACTAGTACTGCTAGTGCGTGAAATACAGAATACACTTTTAACATAGATAATGGAGAATTTATGAACATCAATCGAATTCCAGAAAATGTTACTTCTTGGATTTCCGACCACATTTTGGACTCTGACATCTATTAGGAATTTTGATTCTGTTAGGAATCATTCCCAAAACGGCAGACACGTGTGCAGAGATGACAGGTTCGTTGTACAAAGGAATGCGGGTCTGATTGACATCCAATAGCTGCTCGTCGACTGTTTACAGACGAGAGTCTAATAGATCCAGCTCCTGTTTCACGTATTTTCGTTCATTGACTGAAACGGTCGCATCTGCCAGTCCGTTTGCGAACGACGGAAGCATATGCAACCACAGAACTGTCAAAAATGGGACTACACGAACAGATGAAAGCCGCGAAACTTACAATTGGTGAAATTGTTCCGGAACATGCGAGAAATAGTCACAGTGAATTTTTGTGTGAAAATATATCGGAGAAATAATGGTCAGCGTTGAAAACTAGGTTAATGATTCTTTCTAATCTAGAAAGAATGTATTTAGGATGCGTTATGTTGGGTTAGGTTCTGAGTGCATTGGCTAAGTTAGGTTTAGATTGTATTCAATTAGATAATACGCGATAGTTGTGTAACTAACTCAGTTTAGCTAGATTAGGTCTGGGTTAGCCAGTTTAGGCTAGCCAAGTTAACCCTCGAGCAGTCACGTGGCATTACGAAAATTTATTTATTGAAAATGTGTTTTTAAACAAATTCACGTGTGCGAGGGTGTCGATAAGAGAGAACTGAATGTTTAAACAAATTCCGAGAAGATTGGTCCTTCTTTTCCTTGGTCCGAAGGCAAAAATCAATGATTAAAAGCAAATTAATGGTTACACCGAATTTCAGTCGAAATTAGTAGGCTTAGCACACATTGTATCAAGATCAGTTCAAATCGCGTTGGTTAGGCTAGGTTTTCATTATATTACGTTAGATAATTTACCTTAATTATGTAGGTAACTCACGTTGCGCTGGTTTTGGCTTATCTGGCTTCGGCTGGCTAAGTCATTATAACACGTAATGAGTAGGTTTAGGATAGATTAGACTCGAACGAGTTCGGATTACATTCGTTAGGCTTCTTATTATATCGCTTTAAATAATTTATCTTAGCTGTGCAGCTGCTTATGCTCAGTCTGGCTTTATTCGGGCCTAGCTTAATCATTTCGCATCAATTTCATTAAGTCCTCGGTTAATTATTTCAAGTTTGTTCTGATATAATTAACTAGCATCGACACCTGTCGAAATAAGAAGTTGTCTCACGCAGGACGTTTTCAATTATTCTTTTTTTAATGAAATCTTTACCAGAAGGTTCGTGACATTTTTCTGATTAAAATGAGACCAAACACGACACAATTCGTTGCATATTTCCTCGTTTAATTCACGATAAAATAGAACCTCGAATATCCGAACCGGAGGACATTTAACGATCCATATAGCGCACGATTCGTAGTACGAGTGAGTAAACATTTTATCTGACACTGTAGTTAGGTAACTGCTCTATTATCCAAAAATCCGTATTACTCACATTTCACCGATCAGTTCGGATAATCGAGGTTCCACGATATCATGCATTAAGCACGTGAATGTGATCCGAATGGTGGCATGTTTGGAGTCATTTCAATCGGGAAAGTGTCGCGAACGTGTCTGTAAAAGTTCCATTGAAAAAATTATTATAAATTAAATGTTATCATTGAATTCGTCTCACGAACACGCGCCGACGTTCGCTCGCTATTCTGTTCCACGATCGACGTTAATTGCACGAGATCGAAGAATAATGTCAGTATACAACATATAAATGACATTTCGGTCGCAAACGTTTCGCCAACATCGAGCCATTACAGTACTTCGCAGCGTCCCCATCAGTTATCCCGCCAGTTCCATCGTTGAGGCATCGATCACCCGAACATTCGTATACGAGCGACGATCAGCATCGCTGTACCGGACGCGGGGGGCAAGGGAGAGGGGGCGAAGGCGTCGCGACGGAAGGCCAGAAGACAAAACCTAGAAGGACAAAGGCGAGAGACAGACCGGGTCGGTCCGGGCCGGGCCGGAATAATCAAACGTGGATCTGCGCGCTGTCGTTTTCATCGGGGAATAAAGGTGCCGTTCCCGTGGGCGTTTAGGGGATCGTGAGGTGGCGGTGGATCCTTCGGGACAACGCACGGGGTGTTTTCTCGTCGGGCCCGGCCCGGCCCGACGCGGCAAAAATCGCGTTCTCGCGGCCGCTAGCACGCTCGCCGTCGCGAATAATTGACCCAAATGTACCGCAAAAATAGCGGATCATAAATTACACGGGCGGGAACGGGGAGTGCACTTGACACGGCCCTGTCGCGACACGGTCAACGGAGCTCGAGAGGCAGACGACGCGGCAGAAAAAGAGGGCTCCCATTCAAGGTTACTCATTCTTCCGGCACGTCCTCGTTTCGAGTGGTGACAATCGGGGGAAACTGGTGGAAGCTCTTCAAAGGGCTGAATGCGTGCACGGCAACGGCGCGATGCTCTGCGCCTGGCAATCAGGGACTGCGAACGGTCCAACTTTCGAGTAAATATTTGCTCAACCGATGTGTCATTCATTATTTTCTGTCGGGCATTACGCTCGCCGCGATTTATCGATGATGTGCCATCACTGTATGTTCTATCACCAGACAGCGGATCTTTATGCAAAATTGTCTACCTGAATTCCAACGAACCGGAGTGAGATGGAAAATTCTTTTTCCGGAGTTACTTGGAAAGAACAATGCAGTGACAGCAACCAGTGTGAACACACGCATGTGCGTGATGTCACGATGCTCCTATTCAAATATTAGTTCACATCAAAAACAAACGCAAACAAATACATCTTGAAAATTATTCAAAAGTGAATCGAAACGTCGATGATTATTTGATAATCTGCAAAATTATTTATTGATTTTTTTTATTGATTCACTGGAAATTTATTATTAACATTTTACGATCGATATAACGAAACATATATACTTGGAAAGAAATGATTTATCATGAATTGCAGAATAGAACGTATTATAATGAGAAAGAAATTAAAACAATTATCAACCTTTTTAGAGCAAGGGATGCACATCGAAGAATTTTAGCTATAAACTTTTAATTATTGGAAATAACGAACGCAATTACCATTTTTTGGCGAGTTTCTACCACAACGGCGGCTGCTATACAGAATTGTTTCTAGCAGAAACAACCTCAGCAGCAGAGGAGGAACTATTAAAATAGTTTCGAAAGTAATTAAACCTATTATAACACTCGCGTAATTTGAAACTTGAGTACCTCTCGAGCGGAACCTTGTAAATATTTCCAAACTGAGATTCGCCAACTTGCTTGTCATATTAAAGGCAACATGGTGGCGCTATCTGTGTCAAGGCGACGTTAAGGAACTGCCCGTATCTTCGTCAAAATGAAAATAAAATGCAAAACATGTTTCTTCACACTGTCTCAATACCAATCTTCGTAGCGTTAAGTAAATTCGAATATTTCTTGAAATTCTTTTTTCTTTCAAATTGTTCGAAATAATATTCGAATTACTTCGGAAAATTCCAATGTTACAATTAAGTTCATATTAATGCAGATTATGAAGATTTCAAGTCAGCTGGATTAAGTAATATTCACTCGACGGGGAGCTCGACATTCGCATAATGTTTGAGGTCTTGTTCAAAATCCTTGTAGAGGATGTCGACTCGAGAAGACGCAAACTCGGAGCAAGTAAATCTGCCGGAACGGTACGGTGCCGACCGAGCAGGCCGAATAAATTGAATAGTCCGAATGATTGTAATGGATTGAGTAGATTAAGCAGATAGTACAAACAAATCGAATAAAGTGGGTCGTCTAGTGTGCTTGATATCCCTCTCTCGTGTCGAATACCTCAATGGGGACGATAAGAAATTCGTATCACGTTTAAACAACGCACGGCTGCTCCCATTGAAGTCATTGTTTGTTCTGCAGGCATGATTGTTCAAATTATATGACATTTTCCATTGAAATTAATAGACTTCATTTTCTTTGTCACAGATGAAATACTTATCGAGAAGCAAAATGGTCTTCTAGGAAAACGGAATTGAAAATTGTCTCATGTATGGATGATTATTAAAAAATTGAAATGATTTATTACCTAATTGATTGAAATGCTTTTCAATGCTTTTTAGAACAATATATGAGAAAATTCGCGAAATTAAAAAATGTTGCATTTTAGATTTTTACTTGAATTCCTATTTATTGTAATTAATACGGAAAATTTCTATTTACCATAAAAATTTGCCGGCTGCTTATTATACATGACGTTGACCGACATTTTCATGAAGAAATATGTTTCGTCTGGGAAACGCATAATCCTCTTAAAACTGGCTGGAATCATACACAAGAAAATATTTATAATCTACAATCGTAATTTCTCAACGGACCATATTTTTTAAGAAACATTCTTTTATACTTTGAGCATCTTTTGTAATTTTAGTCAATTTTACATTGGTTATGCGTGTTTCCCAGACGAGAACCATTTTTTTCATGAAAATGTCAATCAACGTCATCTGCACATAACCACCACCATGAAACACAAACTGCTCCATAATATTGAGCCAGGTTTGAACCCATTTCAAAAAGCTTTTCAGCTCAACACCGTTCCCGTTTTTTACACTGACTTCCTAAAAAAAAAAATCTATTGTTTCTATGATCTGTAAGGGTTCGAACGAAGTAGTTGAAGAGTGTTAGGCGTCGTAACGCGGCACATTCGCGCGGTCGGTAAACCTCGTGGAACAAAAACGCACGATTAACCCAGTCTCTCTGATTGCAGGTCAGCGGCGAGCGTTCCCGTCGAAACATGTAGAGCCGAGTGATCGCGCTAGGCTCTGTAAGGTGGCATTGTCGGGTGATCGGCGTGGAATCGAGGGTGTTGGACATCGCGGAGGTGGTGGTGTCGATCGGGTCCCCGAGATCATCGTATCGGCAATTACGCTGGCAAGCGTCCCGTCATCGTCGCGACTTGGCAAGTGGCAAGGCCCTTACCCGGCGAAGATGAAGGCCAACCTGGTACGTCGGCTCGTCGGCACGTCCGTGACCTAAGGCCGCCCGTCGAGTCTCTTCCGGCCGAAGAAGAGGATCAAGGCCAAGGGAAACGAGGTTCTAACTGGTCGGCTGAGCATGACGACGATCGCGAGCACCTCCGAGCCAACGGAGGTGTCCCCGGTGGACGTGACGACACTGCTGACCGCCATCTCCACGGAAGAGAGCCAGTTCGGGAACAGCAGCTACGCGAACGACCAGAAGTGGACGCTGCCGACGACGATCGGCAAGGGTTGCCTTCTAGGGTCCATCATCCTGACGGCGTTGTTCGGCAACCTGCTGGTGATGGTGTCCGTGATGCGGCACAGGAAGCTGCGCATCATCACCAACTACTTCGTGGTCTCGCTGGCCCTGGCCGACATGCTGGTAGCCATGTTCGCGATGACGTTCAACGCCAGCGTGCAGATGACCGGCAAGTGGCTGTTCGGCTACTTCATGTGCGACGTCTGGAACTCGCTGGACGTCTACTTCAGCACCAGCTCGATCCTCCACCTGATGTGCATCTCGGTGGACCGGTACTGGGCTATAGTCAAGCCACTAAAGTACCCGATCATCATGACCAAGAAGCTAGCCGCGTACATGTTGCTCGCCTGTTGGATCATGCCCGCGTTCATCTCGTTCGTGCCGATCTTCATGGGCTGGTACACCACCGTGGAGAACAGCATGCACAGGCGCAAGCACCCAGACCTCTGCGAGTTCAAGGTGAACAAGATCTACGTGATATTCTCGTCGAGCATCTCCTTCTGGATACCATGCACGATCATGACCCTCACGTACTTCGCGATATTCAAGGAGGCTAACAAACAGGAGAAGCAGATGCACAGTAGAATGGGCAACGTGATGCTGCTCAGCCACAGGCCCAGCAAGGACCTGAACAATCTTAACGGAGAGCTGAACAGCGCTGGATCCTCCAAGACGCTCACTCTCAATGAGATCAGTACCGATCATCTACACACGCCTACGAAGGATAAGAACATCATGAAGATGAAGAGGGAGCACAAAGCTGCCAGAACGTTAGGCATCATCATGGGAACTTTCATTATTTGCTGGTTGCCGTTCTTCCTGTGGTGCGTGTTTCACTTGTTCGGTCCTCTCTCTCTCTCTCTCTCTCTGTCAATTTATCCTGTTTTTTGGTCTGGTTTGTGGTGCGGGTGAAACGAGTCGAGTTTCCTCTCGGTTAAAGTGTTTCTCATGTGACGGTTCCGCTGAATTGCTGATTTCCCGGCGTTTTTTTAGTGTCACGTGAAAATTGAGAAGGACACCCGCGCGCATGCGCATCTTGACCGCGTAATGGCTCCAATTGTTCTCGTTAGTTTAAAACGTAATTAAGTAAACACGCCGACCGGGATACGCGGCTTGTGTGGATCAGCGGTTAACCTTGTGACAGTAGCCGAAGAGTAGCAGCGAATTGGGATTCTTCCGACTGATTCGGTCTATTACGGTTTGGATTTTGCACAGAGATTTAGTCTTGTGATTAGCGAATTTTCGTGCAGACGATTTTTTAAATCAAGTAGACAAATTTTAGCACTGCAAGCTTTGAAGCTGCTGAATCGTTTGATCACTCGCGGTAGATTTATTTTTTTAAACGGACGAAGAGTATCGTGAGGATTGTTCGATACGTGTAACGGTGGTTTTTCAATGAAGTTTGTGTCTCAGTTTTCTTTTAGACGAGTCAAGAGCACGAATCATGAGGATTGTTTGTTGAAGCGGTGGTTTTCAATGAGGTTTGTCTTCAGGTACGTGATCACGACCCTCTGCGGCGAATCCTGTCCCTGTCCCGACATCGTGATCGCGCTTCTCTTCTGGATCGGATACACGAATTCGGCGCTGAACCCGCTGATCTACGCGTACTTCAACCGCGACTTCCGAGAAGCCTTCAAGAATACGCTGCAGTGTGCTTTCTGTTCGCTCTGCAGACGAGAGCCGTCCGACCTCGAGGCGCTCGATTTCCGTCGGCCGTCCCTAAGGTACGATCTGGTCTGACACGTTGAGGTACGCACTACGTTCTATCGCTTTTCTCGACCCCATTCTCCACCACATCTGTCCCCTCATTTTCAACACTATACAGGGTGTCCCAAAACCGAAATGACCCAAGGAACATTTCAGTTTAACGCAGTAGTTTTGGGACACCCTGTAGATCAAACAAGCAGCGTTGGATTGCGACTAAAATCTACGAGTTTTTACGTGCACTGAAAGGATACGCGTGTCCAGAGTGGAGTGGGGAGAAGTCTTAATCTGACGACTCTGGATGCTTATACTGCGGGTACTTTTAGCACAGCTGATCGCTCTAAACGCAAAAAATAACGATACGAAAAATAAAATGAAAATAAGTATGCACTTTCTAATTTTCAATTAGATTTTTTTTATTGTATTTATTTTATTTTTGTGGTATACAATAAGCCCC
Organism: Lasioglossum leucozonium; assembly: GCA_028454225.1. Classification (NCBI taxonomy): domain Eukaryota; kingdom Metazoa; phylum Arthropoda; class Insecta; order Hymenoptera; family Halictidae; genus Lasioglossum; species Lasioglossum leucozonium. The sequence goes on along the minus strand of CM052211.1, from coordinate 2,633,278 downwards.
AGCCGCTATTTGATATTAGCAAAATTACCAAGTTTTTTATTATATCACACTGATAAACGGTTAAAAATGTTATATTTTTAATAAACAGAAATAATTCTCGAGGATCGAGTGAATGGTACTATTTGTTGGTTCAGCTAGACTTGTTCTTTTGCTCACTATGTTCAAAGTGTTATGCGTAGGACAGGACACATAATTTTTTACAGGACACGATTCCTACAAAGGAATATTGTGTTCGCGTTTGGCCACTGTAGAAAGCTTTATGGCATTATAATATCTTGCAGAAGTCTTATAATACACGATGCAACATTCTATTATCGAATGCAACATTTCACTATAAAGTCAACATGTATATTATTCTTTGTAGCACATGTTATACCAGGTCCTACATCAGACACTTCTGCCAGACTAAAATGATCCATAAGTATCACATCAGTCCTTATTCTTACTGCAAAATAATTGCAGAGACATCTATTTCTTCTGTTAATAATTTTAACGTGTTGCAAATAATATAAAATCGCATTCTTAAAATCACCTACTCATGTCGTGAATGCATAAAATCCGCAGTCTGGTGATTACCGAGGCCGTTCAAACCTAATTCTCGAGAACTATTGTGTTTTTTTTCCTGGTTTCTGATTTCTAGTAGAATATTCAACGAGCGATGTAAATTTAGTTCAAGTTCGCGCGTGCAATGCGAAAAGTTATTTCGGAAAATGACTGCCGTTTCCACACATGATTTAATTAATGTGTCTCGATGTGCGGGTCGCCTTCCGTTTGATAACGCACGTGGCTCGCATGCGACTTTTGCTCCTCGCTGCAGAATTACACGTTACATGCGCCTCGAAATGCACAAAGCTCGGCCGGGAACACGCGCTGGTGAATTTCAGGTGGACAAAAGTTGTAGAATATAATCAGAACGCATGAAGTAGTTGAACCGTGACGCAGCGTTCCATATTGCCCTCGAATTTTTCATAGCAACGACTGGACACCGTCCACTCGATTAGCATAAAATTTTTATTTTAAACAAACCAGTCGAACAACCATTAAACCTTTCGCATCGCAATTTTTCACGTACATTCATCGGTGTCTGAAGTGCACGTGCCATTTTTTCCGAAATAAAGAAATCCAAATTGCACGAGTCGTATATTTTTTAACAAATCGACGTTTACCATGTGATTCCGATCTCTCTATCGATCGGGAAAAATGTAATTTGTTAATCCGCAGTAGTTACGATCCGAAAATTCTCCATTGTTTACAAAATGGCGATTATTTGTACATTTCTCGGCGTTTAGCAGAATACAAAAGAAAAATGGGAAAAAATTGACGGGGGTTTAAAAAATATTGGATCTCGCGAGAACAGGGTGTACGCTGAAGAGTCTCGAAAAATTTCAGGTCGATTGGTCAACTAGGTCTTGAGATACCGTGGCAATCGTGTCGAAAAAGTGGTTTCGTATTTGCACGCTTAAACAAAATGCTCCGAAATGATTTTTCGAGAATGAGAAACTTCCGTAGTACGGTGGTGTTCGAGGCGCTCGGTACGTAAACTTTGTTTAACGATCACGGATCGTGTGGAGCTTGTGAATCACGGTGAAAAAGTTGAGCCGGCCGCTGGCACTTCCGGCGGCGCGCGAGGGATCGTCGTAAAACCGGGTGATTAGAACCGGGGGAGGACATTACTTTTAATTCCGCGAGTGGAAAGTAGGACGAGTCGAGAACCGGATGCTCAACTTTTTCACGCAAATGCGAGCATAACTCAGGAAACGCGTGCGCGCCTCTTCCCATTCGTCCGCTCGAAAGTGCTTCTTCCCCGAGAGAAGAAAAACTATATTATAAGACCGAAACCGACGCGAGCTTTTTTTCCCCTCTGAAAGCCTCGATCGCGAAACTTCCTTTCCGCTATGAAATTCCAATGGTTTTTAGATGAACCCATGATTCACTGTCACGCAGAGAAAACGCTTCTCCACCGGTATATATCTGTGTGTGTGTACCGTAGCCATCGCTGCTTGCTTTCTCTCGTGAACTTATTTTTCCCCTGGCTACGCCTTGATCATTGCCTTTTGTAACGCGAACGAGAGCCTGCACTTCGGAACTTCGATTATTAGAGAGACTCCGCTATGGCGTTCTTTGAGACTCGATGGCGAGTTTCATAAACCCCTGTTCTCTCTCGCTGCGCTTCTCAAACTGTGTTCGAGATGCTACGTTTAGAATTGAACGCGCTATTTTATTCATTTATTTATTAGCGTCGGCGAGAATGTCGTTAGACCTTTCATCTTTGACATGACGATACGTGCGAAAATGTTTCGAATTTACAGTGAACTAGATATCGTGATAGATGGTACGATGAAACAAGTTTAATAATTTGATCGAATATTTAGTGGGAGTATTTGTTTAGAATTTGTTAGCACTTAGTCACATTTTACACCACTTCGTTTACTAGAATTCCATTTCACACAATTCTCCAAATTTCCAGTTTCTTTCTAGTCTCTGCCGATTTGAATTTTAACCTGTTAACGCAGACAATTTTCATCTCGCATAGAGAGCCACTGGCTGTTGGTCACCAACTGTAATTAACGTGTTCGAACTTTAGGGAGTCAGATGTACTGATCGTCCATCGGGAGATGGCAGTGAGGAACTTGCAGGGACCACGTGATATCCCTACTCCGCGCTACACGTCTTTCGCTATTGGTCGAATCCGCTGTAGAAATCACTGGCATCTCCTGATGGACGATCAGTACAATCCTGAGGTCGTGGTTCGTGGGACTACTTAAAATTAAAAGCTCGTCCAGTAAGCAGATTAGAAATTTAAAAAAATACAGTGCGCTGTAAATAATAAGAAATCAAATGAACAAATTGTAGTGGTCCCAAAGAAATTGCATTCTTCCTCGAAGAGCCACTTTCTGTGTTTGTTTCGAACCGATAGCTCGCCGCTTAACAGGTTAAAAATTGAAAAAAAATCATGCGCGCTCTGAGTATCGAAAAATTGACATAAAATTATGAACAAATTGTATTGTTGCCGGTTTTGTTGTCTGTTTCCAGGTACGACGACCGAACTAAGAGTATATACTCGGAGACGTACGTGAAGCACGCCGACCGACGAAGATCGAGCGAGTATGGTAGCAGTCTCTGAGATGAGACGGGAGAGCAACTTTATACGTTAAAAAACTGCATTCGCAATAAGATACGCGTAACACGTTCATACGCCCACCAATACATCCGTACAGTCATCCACACTCACACATACACACGCGCGCGCGCCCAACAACAACAACAACAACAACAACCACACACGAATTAATGATAAAGTGTCGAGAGAGTGAACCACGTTCGAACGCGTAGAACCACGAGAGATTCTCCGTTACGTTGCCAAAAATATACGACAGAACAATAGGGAAAGGAATTGCAAAACACGAATCTCGAAACAAGTACTCGTACATCCTCGACATTTTCGAAACAGGTCACCGTGTATTTCCGGTTTCGAGAACCGCGCCTCTCGAGTTTCAACAATGGCCGACAGTGTACGACGGTATAAAGACTCATTCACGATTGCCCATTTCGAACGATGAAATATCGAATAAAAAAAAATACATGCTTTTAGAGATGGCAATGTTGGCCGTTGAATCGATGATTTATCCCTTGCTAGTGGGGATCGAGCTTAATCCTTGGCAGCCATGATGGTCGGCAAAAAGAATGCCTTTTTCATTCGCGAATTATTACGTTAACTAATTTCGTAGTCCTTAAAATCAGTAATAACTTCGGTTTAATGTTCGAATTGCTGAGACCGTCGAAATGGCGGATTTCAGGTTTGTTCTTTTACGATTATTGAAACTAGAAAGATATTTGGCATACTTGTTTTACTCAAGCATTACCCTAGCATTCGTATGAAATGATTTATACGTTTACAGCCACGGGAACTAATAGTAAAATAAAATATAAACTGATGCAAGAAGAGTGGAAAAATCCTAAATGAAATGAGAACACTGCGTCGAATGTGCTGAAAATAAGATTTCATCGGTGATTTGCATCCATCAGCTTCAGAACGAATAAAGACCCTGGCTCGTCCCCAGCAAACATAATGAAAAACGTAGTGGAACCCGACGAAAGTGGCGTGGGTAATAATTCTCGTCGGTTGTCCAGTTTAAAAATACCGGTTGTCGGATGACAAAAGGCGGTTCAAGCCGGAAGTACACGGGGCCAGGTGGGACAGGAACATTGCCAAACGCTCGCAGAGAACCACACCGGACAGATAACCACACAGACGGGCCGCACACCGCTATGTATTGCCAAAGATAATATTGTTAAGCGATGCTTTCGGTGGCGAGAAAGATCGTTGCGGGATCGATCGATGGACGAGGCGAGGATCGAGGACCGCCGGGAGCCGTCTCGTTCTTCACGACCAAGAAGATGGCCGCTGGGACAACAGGTGTTCCGTCGAGCCTTCGGCTTTGTTGGGTACACCTAGTCGATCCCAAGATGACGACGATGTCCGATTGGGTGGCCAGGTTCATTAGCTCTCTCTCCCTCTCTCTCTTTCCACTCGAGTCCCACTCGAGCCGGTCTCTTTCTGCTTCCTGCTCCCCAAACGCAAACAAACCGGAAGGCAGATATCGCGACGCGATCGTATAAACGGCCGCGTTTGATTGGCAGCTGGAGTGGCGGGCCTCCGAGTCATCGCGGGCAATAAATAAACAGCCGAAGGCAGTCGGATTCCGGATCTGGTATCTGTTATTGGCTTCACGGTGAAAACCCCTTAAACTGCGAACCGTTTGGAGAAGAGATCAGCCGCCGTGTGCGAATCTCAGATTCTGCGGCCAACGAGATAGAGACCACCGAGGATCGAGTCGCACAGTCACCTGGGAATTTTCGTGCCTCGCGACGAACGACTGAGGAATAACGTTGCTGGGGGATTCACGGCTCTGATAAACTCGGGAATTCGAGATTTCACGATTTCTTCGAACCATCTCTCATTTTCGAGTTATCTCGAGAATTTGTGAGTTACATTGCCCGGTCGAACCATTTGTCAGAGTTGTTCGGAGAATTATCGTTCTTTGTATTGACTGCTTGCTGTTCGGATCGTTTTTCATTTTGTTGTTACTCGGATAATTGTTCGTTATACTGTTCGTGCACGATTTTTCATTTTCTTGTTATTTGGAAAATCGTTCGTTATATGTAGTCTCGTGTGGCTCAACAGCTCCATAAAAATTTGTTTCAAACGGTTAAAAAAAAAGAACAGGTGGAACTGTGGAAAAATTGAATATTTTCAGGAAAAATAATAACCAGACTATTCCTTCATTGATATTTTATAGTTCGTTTTGTTCAAAGATTCAGATAATTATTTTACCTATTTTCATATACAGTCTATTCATTGTTATCCGTACATTTATGAAGATAGTAATGAAAGTAAAAGTTCCAAATAAAACAATTTTCCCATAAAAATAATACCTAACAGAATCTGACAGCATAGCCAAGCGAAAGAATTCTCAGGTGAACAAACCGAGCAAGTCTGTGATAATATAAAATTAGACAAAATTAAGATCCTCGTCAGATCCAAAGAGATAGTAAAAAAATAAAATTTGTGTCAGGATTCTTTTTCGCGAGAAAATAGCAGATTAAATTCGGCAAAAATTTTGCAATTTTGAAAATTTAGTGGCGAGATACTTCACCGGAGCTATAGTAATCTCCCTCCATTCTATACTTGCAGAGTCAGCTTGAACTTGTCCAATTCCCCGGATACAAGCACGCGGTTCGAGCTTGCGCCGGTTCCCAGTGTCTCTGGTCTCTTCCGGCGAGAATCTGTGATTTGTACCCGCTGTTTCCCCTATCGAACGTGGCAGGAGAATCGTTGTTACTGCTGTTTCATTGATGTTATTTATTATCGATGGAAAATACTCTAGGCGACGCGTTACATGACAATTTATCCGTTTTATTTCCGACGTTGTAGCGTTATTATCGAATCCCCACGTCCGGGCAGATGTACCATACCAAAGAGATTGCGCGCGGCAGATCGTTATTGTTACCGTTGTTGTTTAATTAATATTATTTATCGCCGGCAGAGCAGTTGTTTAACGGCTGTCCGGGCAGTTATCTGTCAGTTTAGATTTATGGTTATCGGCCGGAAGGATAGGAGCGCAACGACCGGACACGCGAAAAATTGTATATTTTTTTTCTTCTTTCATTTTTTACTAGCTGCGGGAAAAATATTGTGATTTGCAAAAACGGAACATCTGTATTATTTTTAGATATCCGTCCCACTAATGACATCGAGATGTGATGTTTTTTTTTTGTGAAAAATTTTATTGCGAGGATTTGTTGCGTAAAAAAGATACTTAACGTTCCTACGGATGAATTATTTATTTATTTCTCGTGCACTCGGTGGAGTAATTTTAATTGAATCGATTCGAATGCATTATGTATTTTAATGTTCCGCAAGCTTTCGTTTTATTTATTATCGCGTCGAGGTACGATCAACGTTTATTTAAATTGTTTGTAATTGTTAAAACGTGACTTTTAGGCGTGATGTGAAAGTTTTTGATTCTTCGCAGTTAAACGTTCGGTTCGAACAATTAGGAACGCACGTGATGCACGTACTGTGCTATAAATAAACTTCCATCGCTGTTGCATTGTTGATATAATTGAAAATTTATGTCGCGAAAAGAATTGTAAATATTTTCAATTGAAACATTTTTAACTAGTTTTATTATTGTTGAATCTTGATAGCATCGGTTATATTTAAATCCAGAGAATATTTATTTAAACGTGCAACGTTTAGTATCTTAATTTGCCTATCATAATCAAAGCACACCGAAGCACAAAATTGTTAATTATCAGATGAAAAGATCAACAATTAACGAGACCGTGTTGAAGGTAAACTCGAGGTTGAATGAATTTATCCTGCGCTTGTTAACGGGCAAATAAACATTGATAAATATTCCTCTGAAGATCACCGTCGTTGTAGGGAAGGAATTTTTCGATAGCTTGGGAATCGATACGATCGAGATGTGAGATCCAGGCGTGTTAAACAGCCCGCTTCGCCGCAATTTATTTATTAAATGTATATTTTTAGTTGTTAATTAACTGTAATTCGCCCGGCGAAGAGTCTATTGTTAATATTATTTTTTACCTTTAACCGTGTAATCGTCGTCCGTTGAGTTCGTTTTTACCAAGTCTGAGAATTTTATTTATGACACACACCGTGGTTTTGTTTTCCTCTTTTACGTTTTACCCTTTCGTTTTTCCTTTTTTTTATATATATATACATATATATATACATACGTATATCTATATATATGCGATTCACCGTTTCTCTGTGATAGAATGTATTAAAGTAACAAAGCAAACAAACAAACAAAAAAAAAAAGAGAAAAGAAGAATATTCACGATAATGTTGTACATAGTTTGTAAATAATATAATTATGCTCCACGGGGCGTTCAGTTGCAATAATTGAAAGTTAATACACAGCGTTTCTTCCGTGATCGACCTATTAGCTCGTAATGGAAAAATAAAGAAGATGGTGATGATGATGAAGAAGAAGAAGAAGAAGAAGAAAAAGAAGAGAGAGAACGTAACAAAATTGGATTGGCGAAGAAATGTTTAATCGGCGTATTAACAATCAAAACATGTGTACCGAGCGTAGTGTATAAAAAAAATGATAAGCGAGAAATGACAATGCGTGGAGAGAACGAACACATTGTACAAGTTACACGTTTCGATCATTTTTTCGGCGCGTGATTCTGTAGCGCGGTGTTTCTCCCCTTTCATTACCGTTACGCTTATTGTTGTCGAAGCACGAATTACTTTTCCGAATGTACGATCGAACCGTTTTCCTTTGATAACACCGAAACGTGCGCGAGGCGAATACGAAATTTGCCGAATCTTCGCCCGGCGACGCGACCGCGGCATCCTAAAACTAAGGAGAAACGCCGAATTTATGTTTTCATTCATTTTCCGCTGAAACTTTTATCGGGCATTTCTGTTCCCTCTCTGTATTCGCGTTTTCCTGAATTTTTCGTAAGCCATCGTTCACCCTGCATCGTCGTGCTATACACGTTTTATCGTATCGCGATAAGTGCGGTGCGATAGTAATCGTTGAAAGACTGCGAATGTCTATGCAATATTTTTGTACATATGTTGAGAAGAAATGGTATCGACAATTACAGTGGATCCGAAAAGTGTTTGGACACTAGATTTCCCATTTTCTGAAAATTGTGAACCTTCAAACGGCAATAGTTTCGTTAAAAAGAAAAATGGTACAGCAATAAACTTGGACCCATTTTTATTATTTAGAAACTCTCTGTCCATCGCTCATTTTTTCCTAGACAAATTTTTCATGGTACCAAACTCGCCAGATTAAGATTTGTGTCCCCACTCTACCTTCCCCTTCCACGACGCTATTCCCCCACGCTTTCGGCACAGTCACGTGACTAATCGATACCGGCAGAGAGAGGGTAACTGGGAAAGTTGAAGTTTCCTCTGCGCAATTCGATTGTTGTATTAATTTTTTTTAAACTGAGAGTGGAAAATTTAGTGTTCAAATACTTTTTGGATACACAGTATAGTTTTTATAGCGACAATTTTTGAAACGTAACACTCATTCGGATCAAAATTTTATTAAACTCTGAGTTTGATAATTTTTTGAATAGTATTATGAGAGAGCGTGGAGATTCGCAGTCTCTTAATTATTATAATTAATCGCATGCGCTGCTCTCTATAATCATGGTGCGTTTATAAAGAGGGAATAATTTTATCTGGTACAAAAAATTGGAGTAATTATCAGGGAATTTTGTATTTGAAAAATCTCCCATTGCAATTGAATTTTCTAGTCAGTGAAACATTCGCCATCAGTCATAAAGTCAATTGTAAATATAAGTTTGTTTCTGTATCTGTTTTGTTTTATTGATTTAAGAAAAATAGTATTATTTGTTGTTTCTTCTTGGTTTTTGGACGGAGCACGTTTCTCGGAAATTGGCAAGATCGTTACCTGAAACAAAAAAAAAACGAGATACACTTTCGTTCGTTTTTCGTTGATCAAATTCGCAATATCGAGAATTGCAATAAAAAAGTTAGCACGAACGACAGATGTGTAAAGAGAATAAAGAATGCACAAATACTGCAAAGCGCACTGGTGGCGTTGTTTATGCGACTTCTCAGCTCAATCAACTTTATAAGTGTTTTGTATTGTTTGTAATAGTTTTATTGTAAATTTTCATAACGGTACTGTAATGATTTTATTGTAAATTGGTCTCCTCTGATCGATCAAACTGTTTCTTGGTCACTCCTTGTTTTTCACTCCCTTCGCTTTACTGTTTTTTTTTATACATGGAGTGTATGGAATTTAAACAAAAAACGCTTTTGAGTTATGCTGCATATAATTATGTCTCAGTTGGCAAAACAAAATGATAACCGTTACACATTCCGTATGATTTTCTGTCTCGTTCTCGCTTCGTTTCTTTGTATAAATTTCCAGAAAATAAAATTTGATTATAATTCAGTAACAACAACCGCTTGCACTATACTTCTTTTCATTCACACATACTTCGATACACAATCTTCTGTCATTTAAAACGATAATTATTCACCAGTCCGACAGCAAACAACAAATGAAGCACATTTTTCTTCGGTAATTGCTACGAAATTAAATAGAAAATTTCATTAAATGAAAATTGATTTGCTCTTGTGTTCTTTCCATTAAAAATTTTTTGGCATCTTTGGCAATTCCGATTAAATTAAGTAGAACAACAATTTCCAAGGAAATTCCTCAGATTTTTTGCACTTCTGTCCGCTTCCATTGAAAATTATTGTAGAAGGAACTTTTAATATAGACGCACAACATCTCTGGAATTTGTTTAGCAGTTTTACGGAATGTAATAAGCCGTTCAACTTGCGTAATGAGCTTTTCAAAGCGGATAATAAATCAATTTTTTTTTTTTCAATAAAAATGCTACGCTGTCCGCGAATTACGGAGCCACGTGCGCACGGATCGAACGATCAAATTCACTGGCTAGGATCGTAAATGAACCGTTGCCGAGTTTTTTACGAGCTCTTTACGGTCTTCCATTTATGCCAGTTACTGCATGGAATGCACATTCCCTTCCTCGCGATCGCTAATCCACCGTTGAATGAAAAATTTTCCACGGGACGCATTCTCAAACCTCAAGACACGTTTTCGAACGTCCGTAAAACACAGGACCACGCTGCATCGACTTTTAATCGTCGCGAAGGAACTACAAAGCCGTAAAACAAAGTAAATATTACAACCCCCAATAGCTCCGAATTTTCACGATCACAGAATTTCACGTTTTCTTCGGTACATCAGTTTTAATATTTTTCCTTACAGTTTTACAGCTTAAATTATTTTAGCCTTGAACTTCCAAGAGTTAGCAAATTTTATTTATAAAAGATTGTTTAATATGAAAATAAAACATTTCATTAAATAATATTTTTGTTGTATTTTTAGTTCTTTTATTCTTGAAGAAAAATTATTAAATTCCATTAAATTTTATTTTACAAACTGAATTAGTACTTTAAAAATGTGAAATTCTGTTAAAAATTCAGCAAAAGAAGACAAACAAAACTTTAATAAAATTCTGTTTGTTTCTTGTTAAAATGTATTGATAGGACAGCAGGGATGTGCATAATATCCGAAAAATGATTAATGTAAATTTAGAACGCATATTTTTAGCCCGTCAAAACTCGCTGAGCACTACAATCAAAAGTTACGAGTTGTTCTGTATAGATGCAGTATTATAGCCGTAAAACACGTTTAAACGCACGCACATAGTTCAGCGTTTACGGAGTTTGTCATGCAAAGTTTCTGACTGGAGGAGTCCGGATAATATTAACGGAACTTTGTTTCTTTCCTATTAATAATATGGCATTGAAGATAAGCGTTCTCAAGCTACGCGCAGCCATTTTCATTTTAGACGCTACAATTTCTCAACGAGCCTCGTTTCCGAAAGTTCCTATTGATGACGCACACGTCGGGAACAATCTAGTATTTTTATTGTACAAAACGAAGTTAGTTTGTACTTTCACTTAGCGCTGCATACAAACATAACTTAAAACTGCCAAAACTCGACTCTGTATACAAACTTAAATGAATACTATCGGGATGCGGAAATATGAAAATATTACTTTGCAATGGATACATGAACATTCTATACATAAATTAAACAGAAACAATTACTAAATAGTTAGTTGGTTATTTGATTTGTAAACATGTTGCATGCGTTTCAGTTTCACGGTCTGAATTATAGTACAATGACAATTAACAAACATAATAAAAATATGACTGTGAAATCAAAAGAAAGTATGACACTTAGATACGAAGAAAAAATTATGTCACTTATTCCACCTTACTATGGAACTTATAAATAATTTTTTATATATTTTAGACTTGCATACACATTTTACATGTTAATCTTCTATATTCTACGACATCACTATAACTTTAAGTTCATTTATTATTTGCATATTTTAAATCTTTAATGTAACATTTTATTGTTCTCTTCCTACATAATCGAACAATTTGTTTATTGTCGTTTACAGTCTTTTGTTACTGTAATTAAAAAAAAAAAATTCTTTTATTTAAACTTGTAATATTATTAATCCTCGTACGCTCCTCAGATAAAAATTCATCCATTTTCTGTTTCAAACACTATAAACATTTTCATTTAACATTGATAACGTTTATTTCGGTTAAAATATGAACTTCTGAATAAAACAATTTTTGTTTCTCCGTAATTGTGTTTTAATTAGACGTGCTTGTCTGAAATATGAAATTCTGAGTGAAACACAGCTGTAATTAAACTGTGAAGCAAAAATGGATGAAAATCATCAGCAGTATCTTTAGCGCAACTAATTATAACGAGCGTAAAAAGGTTGAAAATTGGACGATGACGCGATTAAATACATCAACGAGCCACAGTTTAGGTTGAAACAATGTGAGACCGATGGGAGAACATGAAGAAACACGGTCCGGAAACTAGTTAAACGTAATCCAGGCCGCGATTCGTACGCGTGGATCGCGCGCGAGAGGCAATTAATCGGATCGATGAGCGCGACAGGCCCCCAATACGGATAATTATCTTGGCTAATTAAAGCCATCAGGCTGATCTGGAGGAGGACGCAGCAACAGGCTGGTGCGGGCGGAATTCAAGACTCGGAACCGAGAGTAAAAAACCTCTGCTTCAATTCTCCGGAAGACGGGGCCGGTAGATTGAGCAAAATGTGAATTAAATATCTTGATAGGATAAATTGATGGAGGCGTGGATCAATTTCGCTCTGCACACCGTTGTGCAACCTTGTGTCGGCCAGCCATTTTTCTGTCCGGTCGCCTTTTTTTTTTGTGGCAGCCGCCGCGCCGCCGCCGTTGAGAAACGGGCCGTGCACTTGGCGACAAGAGAGATTGCACCGGGGACGAGGCGGCTCGAAAATGCAGCCTGACAATACGAACTGAGCAATTTTATCTGACAATTTTTCTCCTCTGGAACGACAAACGTATGTCGGCGATTCGGCATATTCACTCTTTTCGTTGCGTATTATTTGCGAAATGAAATTTAAAACGTTGGTGTTCATAAAAAAATCTAATGGAATCTTTTAAACCAGTGATAATCCGACTGTACTCATTACTGGACTGTGTATTGTATTTTACAGAGTCGTCTAAAATTAATATAAACGGTTCAACACAATGTGGTAGAATTTTTATTACTTTTAGTTTTCGTTCTCAAAATTAAATTAGTAAATTAGTTTATAGTGTGCATAAAATTTTATAAACGTTTAAAAAACATCAATCAGATACAACAAAGTTTAGAAGCGACACAGACGCGATGCAATCAAATTACTGTCTCAGTTAGTTTGGAATTGGTTAAAACAGACAAAATTGTTACGAAAATATTTAAAAATATTCTTTCTTTGGAATAATATATTGAGTCAGAGAGTACAGTAATCAAATAATATAATAGACATTTCCTGTTAATTTTTTAAAAATTAATTACATTTTACAGTAATTACATTTTCTGAAGTACAAAACGAAAATGAGAGAAAGTAATTAAATGGCTAGAAAATAAAGTTTTCGAAATTTGTAACAAAATTAAAAATATTCTAACGTAAGAAAACTGAATTTTCAATATTATTTATTTATAAAGTTCACGACAACGTGAAGATTTGCGCGAAGCGAGTTGCAAGTTTATTACTTCCGTTTCTGATCCATTTCCGAGTTACTAAAATGAAAACTTAATGGGGAGAGAAGGACAAGAAAAATTGAATAGCTGCCTCGATCCCCTGCAAGCTCATCGACACTCGATTCCTATTCTCGTTCGCGCTGAGTCACTGTGATTCAGGACGATTAGCAAGCAATAATACGATAATGTGTGTGATAACTAAGTAAGCTGTCTCGGATCACTACGAGATTATCGTTCATAATCGTTTCTTTGTAACGCTAAGGGCAAGGGGTCAGCCATAGACTATTATCAAACACGCAGACTTTTCATAATGAATCAAACGTGTCAGTCACGAGAGAAGACACACATTTCACCGGAGGCGAACGAGCCGTTCTCGCGACAGAGGACACCTCGAATACTAACGTACTTTCTAGATTAGGTATTTTAAATGTGCCGCAATAATATTATTAGACGGGAGACTAAGTCTCGGGAAGAATATGGCGTTCGGAAGTTTGTAAAAATGAGAATAGACTGCGGATTTTTATGCAAAATACACAAATTTCTCTCCGTTTGATAATTTGAATAAGTCGAAAGTAGTGTGAGGTATATTTGAAAATTCTTCGAATATTTTCACAGATTTGCAATTCACCATTTTTTTTGTTTTGTCGAAATTGTGTAAAATTCGCAGTCTAGAGATGAATACTTGAGCGATGGCGTCGCACGTCGAGAAGAATAAGATTAATCGCGGAACAAATGTGTCGAAATCGTGCAAGAAGGTCTAACAATTAGTAAACATTACACGTTGATTAACAAAATAATTTGTATCACGTGTTTCATGTAGTTTGTCGATTCATTAATGCTTTCATAAACACAGAAATTGATATTATAGAAGCCATTGGAATTTGTTATATTGACTATTGTAATATTAAGGATTTATACTTTGTTGTAAATAATGGTTAAGTTTTTCTATTTGCGAATTGGCGACACTACCAGTGATCGAGTAGCTACATTATTATATTCGAGGTATCATTTCCACGATGATAAAATAATGCAGAAACCAACAAACGTGCGATGGTATTATTAATTTCGCACAAGCGAATTATTCTTTTCGATGTGTATAATATTCCGAACCGTAACTCGTGCTGGTGCATCCACACAGAAAAATTGCAAACACAGAACTGACACGGATTGAATATTTAATATGAAAGGGTGTCACTTCAGACCACGGGGTTCGTTTAAAAAATGTGCATATCGAAAATCGATTATTCGATGTTTTTAACAAAAGTTCCCATAAAAAAGACGTTTGAAAAAGAATTTTTATTTAGTACGGAAGCGAAATAAATATACTCGATTTTGTAATGTATATAATTTTAAACAACCCGGAATGGGAAGCAACAAATTTAATTTTAGTTTTAAATAATTGGAGCAAAAACATATAGTGGGCATTACAGGTTTTACTTTTTCGTTATTAAAAGTATTGCGAAGAATAAAAAGTGAACTACGAAAGCTGCAAATTAGCATAATATTATCTTGTAGGCTAAAATATTTTACAATTGTTTTCCTTTTCACAAATAAAAATATGAAAACAATTTTTTTAAATATTTACTGCTTCCTTATGTAATATTGAGACTGCTAAACTATTTAATGTAAAGCATAATACAAATTGCAAGAACACTTTCCAAAACACCGATGGACCAATAATAACAAAATGTTTAATAAAACCACTAGAAGAATTTAGAAACGTAATAATATTCTTTTCAGTTGATTAAAATTACTAAGAGAAGAAATAAATTATCTAATTCCTGCTTTTTACGAAAAATTTCCAGATAAATCTGACAATAAGGTCACATTCCGACTTTTTAAAATTATTATTAAATGCAACTTAATTTAGTTTCTGTGTCTTGCAATTCCCTTGGGCATTTTTTATTTCGCGTGAAGATCCCCGTAGCCTCCTTATAATTAATACAGGAAACTTTTATTTATAAAAATTCGCAGCCCAGCAATAAGGCAAAAGGAAATCAATCCACAAATTCTCTATTTTTGCATTATAAAGCAATAATAATCCATGTCTAAAGCAAACAAATAAAAATGTATTAAATTTTTAGTTTATCTTTTGTTTAAGATTTTTGTTTGCAAGAAAAGGTGACGAAATCTGTGTTCGCAATTTTCCCCAGCGAGTGTGCCCCAGCACCCAGTGCGACCGTTTGCGAAACCGGGGATGGATCTCGAGAGATCGTGCGTGAAACAGACACTACAGACAATCAAAATGCGTGTCGCGAACTGAGCCGCGACGCGCGAATCGTAATCTCGCGGAACTTCGCCTGCATCGTCGATGGGGTATTTGGTGCGTGTGTCGCGTGCCACGTGTCAATGATAACGATAATAACCGTAACTGTAATTATAAAAAAATAACAGTAAACGTCGTAACGATCGGATGCATATTACGCAATAATGCGAGGGCTAACTCAAGGTGTGTGGGAGCTGAGACCGTGTATGTTCTTTGTAAATAGTAAGTGTATAAAATTGTCATTGTATAGCGATCACCGATATTGTAGCTGGATATGCGATTGTATTTTAAATGTCCACCATTTCTTTTTGTTATCACTCATTTAACGAAGATCAGTCGAAATAAAGATTGTTTTTTCGATGATTGCCTCGCCTCCATCCCCCTCCCCCTTCCGTCCCCAAATTCTATCAGCCATCCAGATATAACAGAAGTTTGAAAAATCTGTCTTCAATATTTTCGATGTTAAACATTCTTAACAACCCTAATTTTCAGTGGTACCGTACAGGGGTTGAAATATACAGTTACAACCAAGGGGTGCACTCGAAGAAGTAGCTGTGCCACGAAATGTTAAAAAATTAGATTTTTAATAACTCTAACACCCAGTTACTATTACTTAAGTTTCTGCATTTGCAATAATTTGCAATCCATCGTTCATTTATACCTAGAAAAATTTTGCGTAGAGTCGCCAGATTAGAACTTATGTCCCCACTCTACCTTCCCCTTCCACAACGCTATTTCCCCACGCTTCCACAACAGCACGGTCACGTGACTAACCGGTACTGGCAGAGAGAGGGTAACTTGTTCGTGAATGAATATCTATCGTAGATTTGAAGATTGAAGTTTCTACTAAATTGTTATACTATTTTTTTTTAACTGAGAATGGGAAATTTAGCGTTCAAATACTTTTTGGACCCCTGCATAGTTTTTATAACGACGGTTTTCATAACAAATGTTTGAAAAGTCTATCTTCAACCGTTTCGATGTTAAACATTCTTAACAATTTTCAGTGGTACCGCACAGGAGTTAAAATAGTTACAGTCACGGGATTCACTGAAAGTAGGAGAAAAAATGAGATTTTTAATAATTCTAACACCCAGTTACCATCAATTCAGTTTCTGCATTTGCTATGAATAAGTTGATAAATGCTGCGTATGCGACAGAGCTGATCTCACAAAACGAGTGGCACAGCTCCCTCTCGCAGCGGACTCCTCGCATGATCACCACCGAGGGCCAGGAGATAATTAGTACATTTAATATCTTCCGAAGAGAATGTTCATATTTTCCGATGAGACTGCAGCGAACGTCTTCAAAGCAGAACTCGTCGAATGAGTCTTTGCAAGCCGGGCCGAAGAAACGTCTCATCCCTGAGCCGTGTATATCGCTGCAGTTACCTTAATTAGCATCCGGAGTCCTCCTTCAGACAGTTCTCGGGAGACTGATTCGTCACACACGGCGTTTAATGAAATTCCTAAATTCAACGGTAAAACGGCGCGGGTCCCGGCGCGGCGCGGCGCGGCCGTTGCGCATTGCAGCAACCCCACTACGAGCGCCGTCGCCGCCGCTCCGTGGCTGCATGTATCTAATGCAGCAGCTGGCGTGCATTGCAGTTACAATTCTACGAAGCCTACCCGTTTGATTGCACCGCGCACCGGCGACAGTTAATTGCCGGGGCTAATTCTTGTCTTTGTCATATCTTCGGGCTGGATCAACCACCCGCAGACGCTGATTAATTACCGATGAGAACGATATACTTGTATCAATTATTCCGAGAACGAACGTCCCGGCAAGGCATATCAATACAGTGCACGCTTGGGCGTACTTTGTTCGGCGCACTTAAGTGTCCGACGATATCCCCTGAACTCCGAACGGTCCCAACGCGGACCAGAATATCGCAGGAAGCTGGATAGAATTCATAACTCTGTTAATTATATTAGGTTGGGGAAAAAGAAATCCATTATTTTTGCGTGAACTTCGAGACTTTATTTAACATGTTTCGGATTGTCCGATTTGGGTGAAATATGCACCGTTTTGTTCTATAATTTGTTGCCATTTTAAAGGTAGCTTCGTAATGCCTCTCTCATAGAAGTCTTGAGTTTTTTCAAAGAAAAACTGGAAAATCTACCGAATTTTCTCTTTGTTGACTTCCATTTTTAATATTCCCTCTTACTCACAACTGAACGGACCAAACAAAAAACAGCAAGAGAATTTTTTTAGTGTGAAATGTCACCTTGACAAAGAGCATAAATCTGAAATTGTTTGATCGATACTTTACGAGATATTGATCACTACAGCCATCTACCAAAAAAATGATGGATTTCCTTTTCCGCAACCTAATATTTTGTTGATTGCAAAAAGAATTTGTGCTGAAGTAATATAACAGCTTCCCGGGGACATTTCCGTTAACTTTTCTAAATCACTCTATTAGCATATGCATTATTGCAGAGTATTGCCGCACCGTATTATGACGAGTGTTTGGTCCAAGTGGAAACGGTGGGCACTAGTCAGACATACTAGCAGTAGAGTTTGGAAATAAATGACCCATCAGAGTATCAAATTTTTTCCCTAAAATTTAACTCCTAGATATTCCCTTGTTCGTATAAATTAATGAAATAATAATACATTAACTGAAATTAGAGAATCGTCCCGAAAATAGAAAATGTAATAAATCTTTTATACTCGTTAAAAAATACTAGTAGTATTAAATCCATTGAAAATGTTTCGCGTCACAGAATAATGATCCCTCTTTCGTTAAAATATTGTTAAATGTGTATTGCAGAAATTATTTCCTTTTATTATTCGCGATTTTTTCAGATTTCCCATCGAGCCAAACGGGAAATGCGTTTACATTTTTCCACGATTAAAATTTCTCGACGAGCAACCACGAGCGTAAATACGTGGTACCATTCCCAAAGAACCAGCGAACTTCGGATCTCTACTTTCGAAACGAGTTTTGTAATATAATTTCTGAAGCCGAGGATTCGCGGATGGGGTCGAAACCGTTTACCCTAGGGACGGACTTACCATTTGCATTTCCATTGGCGCCCAAGAGTGTAAAGCAAACGTGGTTGGACGCGGGGAAAGGTTAATAATAAGCCTGTTAACAGGGACCTCTGCGAGAGCCAAATGCTAGATAAATTGCATATCTTGTATGAATAATTTGTGATTAAGACGGTAATGCGAAACTTGGGGTTCTTCGCCGCGGTTATGATTAAATGATTCTCTTTCCCTTAACTTTGAAACTTCGTCGGGACTCCGATTCAAAGAGCTACCTCTCCCGTGAAAGGATCCTTGCATTCTCTCGCACGGATGAAACGAGGCTACGCATTATTCAAGAAAAGGTAAGGATTCGAGGACTGTGAATAATTAGTACCTGTCTCCATAGTACATTCAGGGATTGGACTTCTTGTACAATCCGTTATTTCTTATTCCTGCATAAGATGTAACGTATCGACGTATTATTGTCAAATAATAATAAGTAGGCAGCGGATAAAACAGCAAAACCATTGAAAGAATTTAGAAATATTTTGTACTAATAAAATGAATTTCTATTTCACTCCAGGTTGTTACAATTCAGGGTGAAAATTTTTCTTTTGCATTAAGATCTGTTGTCTAATAATAAGCAGGGTGTCCTAGAAATTAATTAATGGTATTCATGGGCTATCTTTTAACATATCATCGAATTATATCATTTACTGTTTACCTTTAAAAATATACAATTCGTTATTTCTTATTACTGCATAAGATGTACTATACGTATCGACGTATTATTGTCAAATAATAATAAGTAAACAGCGGATTTTATGCATTTCTGACAAAAATAAATACATGTAATTTAAAACAGCAAAACCATTGAAAGAATTTAGAAATATTTTTATATTATTTTCGACCTATTAAATGTATTAAGAAAATGAATTTCTATTTCACTCCAGTTTGTTACAATTCAGGGTAAAAATTTTTCTTTTGCCTAAAGATCTGCTGTCTAATAATAAGCAGGGTGTCCTAGAAATTGATTAATGGTATTCATGGGCTATCTTTTAACGTATCATCAAATAACATTTACAGTTACCTTTAAAAATACCATTAATATAAAAATGTGTGTTTAAATTGGACGGTGATTGAACGAAAGGAGAGCATCTACCTCGACTAGTGAATTGGGAAGCTCGGGTAGCAAAGGGAGACCGCAGAACGGGGCGGAACGTTGCGTTTTAATTTGCATGGGACGCCGGAATTTCGCGTGCTGGGGCGTTGGTTAAAAATCGGCGGCGGTGGACGGACACGGTTCGACACAAATGGAATTAGGTTCATCCGCAGCGACAAACAAGCCAGTTGATGGTTTCTCATCAGACCACTTGAAACTTAATCACATTGAGCGTTACTGCTAATAGGATTGCTTTCCGCGAAAACTGCATATATCGGGTGGTGGGGGGTGGGGAGGGGGAGGGGGACGCATGTAATTATACCGGTATTGTCAGCGAGCTGTTACGAGAGACAGCTAAAGAGGTCCCCTCCCGGCTTAACAACGTTTCCTCGTTACTCCGTATTTGCTTTCCCCATCAAACTCTCCGGCCGCAATCTAATTTAGTTTTCATTCGTAGACGTAACAGCGCCCGTGACTAATAACGCCGGATTCCGCAGCCTCACCGAGCCTTACAACTCTCCCCTTTCTCTCCCTCTCCCTCTCTCTCACTCTCTCTCTCTTGTCTCCTCGCCCTTGTTCATAATTGAACGCATTTTATTACTTGCTCAACCACAAAGCTCGCTAAACGCCGCGCGGCTCGCTCGCGGAAATCCGCCGATTTACTGTCGCGACCCGGGCACCGCTCGCGTCAAAGCCGCTTTCCGCTGCTGCGAACTACCATGCTAGTAAATTTCGGTAATTATCCGACCCAGGATTTCATGCTTTTACGGCGCGCTAGGTCGCCTCGGATACGTTCGCAGAGACTCGAGCTCTTGTATAACACGGCGCAGAGAAACTAATTACAACTCTTTTTTTTTCGCACGGTAGATGAGTCGTCAGATCAGGGGAATCGACTCGAATCGAGGGGAAAAATTTACCCAGCAACGGATTAGTCACGTGAGGCTTAGGAGCGTGGGGGACAGCGTCGTAGAAGAGGAATGTAGAGTGGGGAGACAATCTGGCAACTCTAAACAGTAGATATGTTCCTCTAAAAACGTAATTTCTGAGTTTCTTACAGTGAATTCAAAAAGTATTTGTTAGTTTATCAAAACTAAATCAACGTTCTCAGATAGAGATTACAAAGTCTCGATGGAACGTTCTCAGGTTCGCTTCTAAACAGAGATTTCGAACGAACTCATTCTTTGTATACTTTGTATCAAGAGCCGGACTGTGGGGGCTAACCTAAACAGTCTGGAGATATGGGAACCCTATTCCATACTTGGGGTTCCAAATTGGTTTCCTTCTTAGAGTCAGTCGAAGCTAAGCTTCCTCCTGCGCCGTGAAATAAAGACTTTTATTTCAAGTATAAAGTATCAGTGTGCCTTTTTTTTTTATTAATAACCCATTTCCAAAAGTATTTCGTCATATTGGACTACAGATTTGGTCCATATTGAAAATTTAATTCTACGATTCTGAAAATTTCAATGAAATCAACAGATACCGAAAGGCGTAAGAATTAACCAGCAATTTTCACCGTATTTAAACGCTCGTTGCAACTTTAACCGATTTTTATTGACACAGATCGGCACAAAATCTCGAAAAAGTCCAACTCTAAAAAGCTGTCTTTTCAACAATGTCCGAATATTATCGCGACTAGAACAGGTAGATGAATCAAAAGAGACCTCCCCGTATTAGGCGACTTTCCCTCCTCCCTTCGCCTTCGTGGTTCCAATATCGACCAGCTGGGAAACAAATCTCGTTTGGGTCGGTCGAGAAGATAGGAAAAGCGTGAACGGGACTACGCGGAACAAGGCCGTGGAGAAATGAGGAACGGGGAAAAATAATGGAACGGAAGTGCAACCTTAAGGCAATGAATTGTTCGACAGAGGGCGAGACGGAGGGAAGAAACTGATGGAGTAGCTGGAAGATTGAGGATTCGATAGTCTCGCGAGGGGAAATTCTGCCCGTGCATCTGATGCATTCCGTGCAATTTCGTTGCCTTTCTCTCTTTTCTATCCCGCGTCTTCGCCCTTAACGACCGGCTCTAAACCGGCAGGAGAGGGAAACGAGGGACGGTTGCCGGAGAAGGAGGATGTTGCTCGAAAATCGGGCGAAACACGGGTTTCAGTTCGTTTCGTTCCCTGATTTCATATTACCGTAAATTTCTGTCGTCGTTACGGAATCCCTCCCGTTCTTCTTCATATCCGGGGCTGGTTGCACGAGGATTCTCGTATCCGCACCACCTGGAATTTCCGCAACGGCGTGTCGGGCTCCGAGGCTCGCCGAGTTTCTTCTCGTCGACGGATAAAAAGATTTTATGGGGCTCCCTATTGTGACGACTCCGAAAACCGATTTTCTTTTCGTACTCTCGCGCGGGCTTCGTACTCCGGGACTGTTAAAGCGCGGTACGAAAGTCCGCAGAATTGGGAACTTTGCGAGCGGGTTCGAAATGAGAGAACCAGAGATTTATGGTGACTAGATTGTGGGTCTTTAAACGCGTTTCTAAAATACGAGAAAATCGATAATATTTTTATCTTATTTTCAGGAAAAATTCGCGAACACTGCTAGGAATTTGTACACCCCTAAAGTGGCCTAACTCCTTAACACGTTCCGTGCCGCGTGTACCACTGATGGCACATGTTAAACTTTCCATTCAGGGCACGCGTGCCACATGTGGTACAAGCTGGCATATTTACTATGCGTTTCTGAACATATAATTTCATAGTAAGTTTCAGACTGAGAAATATGTTAGCGCCATAAGAAGGAGGACGGCGCATGATACGAAAACGAGTATGTACAAGCTAATTTTCTCATCGATCCATGACGTAATAAAATAATTTACGATAATTAGGCTGCGGATTTTTATGCATTTACCATGGAAATAAGTGAATAGAAATAAGTTAAAAGAATTCAACTGTTTATCTACCGAAAGCCTATTAATAGATTTTTTAATAGCTGAATATGAAAGGAGGTATGATAATTTTCTTTTAACTAATAATTACTGAAAATGTTGTTAATATTCATCGGTATAATTTGCTCGGTTATGAACGCAATTACTGTTGCTTTAAAAATAACTACAAAAAAATTGCTGCTAGATAAAATGTTACGAATAACAATGAATCATTTCTGCCTCATTATTTTAAGAAATAGGCTAGGTGAAATATGAAACAGTGAAAAATTAGAAAAATCTAAGAATCCAGTGTAAAAAAAATATTAGAGGATGAAACGAATTTTTATTTAACTCCTGTTTCCCACAACCGCTGCAGTCTAATAATTACTATAAATGGCAAACTTCGATGGTGTATATCTTTTAATCCTTATGTTGATAAACGGGTAGCCAGGTGTATCCACTTTCAATTTCTCTGTAAAACTTCTTTAACATTTTTGCTCATAAGTATCGAAATTATTGTGAATTTCATGTTCTCGAATCATTGTAGAATATAAAATAGAACATCATTGAATATCAACAATTTCGGAGACAAATGATGGCTCAAATCCCGTATTTTCATTTCGAGTAGAACATACATCGTATTTCAACAAAATTCGCTTCCCGCGGAATGGGAAAGATTCGTTTCGATCCGTCAAATGAATTAATTTCCGGGTGTTCAAAGTCGCAAGACGGAGACGCAAAAGAAGACTCGATTATTCGAAGCAGCAGTCAAAGTCGAACCGTTTGAATCTTTAATCTATTATGGGACACGGAGGGACCACCCAGTATATGAGTGGCAGTATCGCAGACGAAATTGCACATAATCAACAAGACTCGAGGCACGTTGAAGCCGTCCGAGGCACTGGGAGCAGCGCCCAGTCCCATTTCCATTTATTTTCCATTTAGCTTCCCTTGACACCCTCGAAATGGAATACAGTTCATTAAGATTCTCGAGGCGCGTCGGTGTGTTTCTCGTGTTATAGATACTCCCGCGAGCTCTCCCTCCTCCCGCCACCCTTCCTTCCGGTTTTCTCTTTCTCTTTTCAACTTTTCCGGTGCGGCGACGCGCGGGAAATCCGCTCGCATCCTCGCCAGCGCGTCCTGACGCCTGCGAATCCAAGAGGAAAGACAAATCGAGTTTGTTTATGCAGCTGAAAGCCTCGCATCGTAATTCAATCCCGCGGCCGGTTCTTATTTACCCCGGGGGGAGCAGAGCAAATGAAATGCCGTGATCGCGGAGAAAAATTCGATTTTCGACTGATTTGCTCGAGACGCGGAACGATACCCGCGGATGCACCGATACCTTGAATATCTAATCAAGAACGAAACAGCGAGTGTGACAGAAAGAACGGTAATCAGACAGGAAAAGGAAGAATCAGTACTGATCAACGATTGTTTACCGGCGCTGCACAGTGAAGATTTATTTAGGCTTTGTTTCGTATTGTGCGATGCTTAATTGACCCCCTTGTCGAGGAACAAGGGAACAGCAGTGATTAAACGGAGAGTATCATGGTACCAGCGGAAAAGGCTCGGGCATCGAAGTTCTGTAATCGGTTCTGTTGCTTATTACGGTGTAACGTACGGCAAGTCGCGTGAGACTCGAAATAGAAATTAAGGAAAATGTTTTGTGAAAATTCGTGAATCTGGAAATGCGAAGGGAAGAATAAAAATGTGACGCTTAATTGACTTCTTGAATTGTTAAATATATTCTAGTGACTAATTCTCAAGAACTAATTTAAAAAATTTTAATATACTCTTCAATATTTATTCTTATTGTTATTATTTATAATAAAAATATTTCACCTTTAAATCTTATAATAAATCTATTCATATTCACTTCAATTATTTTAATAATAAATTATTTAATTACTAAAAAATCATTATAGTGTTTTATAATTTTTATCTCTATAATTAGTGTAAATATAATTATATTTTTATACTTTACAAGATTAATTAATAACTCATGTATTTAGAATAAAAGAGAAATTTTTGATAAATTAAATAATTTTGTGGATATTCATTTTGAAAATGACACGGGGCAGTTTGATAAAATTGGTTGAAGAGGATGATGGTGCCATCTCTCAACGAACGCGAATACCTTACAATTCTTAGCGTAGTAAAAATGAAATATACGGAATAATTCGGTTCTTACTAACACCACGATTGCAGAAAACATTTAAATCTGTGAAAAATACGACGATCGGCGATTGCCCTCGAAATGGGACTGGCGGGGGGAAGGCTCAGCCGTCGGTCCACCACCACATCGTTTAAATATGGCGGGGACTTTGCACACAATCGAGAACGCTATACCGTTCGAGTTATAACATACGAACCCAGCTTCTCTTTCATTCAAATCGTTATTAATGGTGATAACAGCGCCGCGGTGGTCGATTTAGGAACTGGACAAAGGCCTCCGTACAGCGCCAATTGACGTAGTGGCAAAACGCTCAAACTGGTAGCCAAATTTACCGACAGTGGATATCTGTTAATTCCAAAAAGATACCACTAGATGGCGAAAGTAGCGAATTCTTGTGGGGTATTTCTTTAAATTAAACTTTTTAATAATTAAATATAACCACAGACGAGGTATAAGAATAGACCAATCACCATATGGGGTTTCG